>MU225126.1:1576966-1588875 GCA_018584345.1 Thuja plicata
ACATGTTGTGTTGCCATCAATGCCAAAGAGGGAGATTGTTGGAAATAATTGTTAATTGTGTATTGTCCTTGATGTTACACAAATGTCATATCAGTCATCAGACAGAGTCTACCGAGCTCAGAATGTTTAGCAAGGTAGTTGACAGAGTCTACCGAGCTCAGTCGGTAAGAGAAGCTATTTATAGAGTCTACCGAGCACTCCAGAATACTATATCGAGAAGTTAGTTACTACCGGGCTCACTCGATCAACAAAATAATTCAGTCTTTACCGAGTTCAGTCGGTCATCAAAGAATATGTGAAGGAAAGTTAGTCCTTACCGAGTTCGTAGTACTTACCGAGTTCAGTCGGTTACCGAAGGATTTTCGCAGAGTCTGTAGTGTTCACCCAGCATCAGAGAAATGTTTATGCAGCCGACTAATGTAATATTTATTAATTGAAACTTGTATATGCAGCCAACCAATGTAATATTAATTGTAACTTGTAATTGGGCCGACTTGATAAATTGAAAGGTATATATGAAAGATCAAGTTGCGAATTCATAAGTGCAAGTGTGGAGAAGTGTGTGGAAATATGAAGAAGCATATCAGAGTAGGATTATGCGAATTCTGATGAAGGATTAGAAGTATCCTTGAGGTTCTGCAAAGATAAATGTGATCAGTGAGGATCTATTGGCGTAGAACAGAGATCTGTATCAGCAAGATAAGTTGTATTAATTCAGATCACTTCATTGTTGCTTTCTAACCATTGTAGCAATGATACCGAAATCTCTTAACAGAGTTGGTCTAACAACCATTTTTTAAATCCTCTAACAAGGTTACAATTCACTTGAATTGATCTAAAGACCTCTCACAAGGCCACTCCTCATAGGGTGATTAAATCCTCTAACAGGGTCACACCTAACAGTGTGTTTTGTAACCTTTAACAGGGTTGGCTCCTAACAGGGCTCACTTCAGAAGAGTGAAAATCAGTAACTAGTTGCATTGGTGGTTTTCCCAAATTGGGTTTCCACATTATATCTAGTGTTACTTGTGTCACTTATGTTTATGCTATTTGATTTATGCATGTCAATAACTGTGGATGTTTAAAAGATAATGATAAGTTAATCTATCGAGTAACAGTAATATATATTGAAGACATCTAAGGGACTTGTGGATTTATTTTTGTGGTAACTGATTCACCCCTCCCCTCTTAGTTACTCCATCCATATTTGGAAGACCTTATGGAGAATATTGGGAACTAATTTGTCCCATAGTTCTGCCTACCATCCTCAAACAGATGGTCAGATAGAAGTTATCAACAGAGTGTTGGGAAACTTGCTTAGATGATTAAAAAAGGAGTATGGACAAGCCTAGGATCAAGTGTTACCATAGGAAGAATTGCCTTATAATGATAGTGTCAACAGGACTACAGGAAAAATCCCATTTCAGATTGTCTATCGGATGCATCCACATGGATTTTGTGAACTCAGAGAGGTAAAAGGACAGGGAGTGATAAGTGGACATGCTGATGACTTTGCACAGTCTATGAAGGAGATACATGATCAGGTGAAGAGGAATCTGATTGAGTCAAATCATAAATTAAAAGAGAAGGTAGATGAAGGAAGGAGAGAAGTCCAATTTCAGATTGGAGATCTGGTAATGGTACATCTAAACAAAGCCAGATTATATAAGGGGATTCCTACTAAGCAGAAAATGAGGAGAATAGGTTCCAGGTAAGATTCCTAAGAAATAGTAGGAGTCTAAGAGAGTAAGGTGACCTCCCCATCATCCTAGTTTTATTCCTTACCACTATAAGAATGTCTTAGTGCAACCTATGTCAAATATTATGGCCGAAGTGGTGGTTTTTCAAGTTATTCCATATATATGAGTGAGGAGTTTTTTTATTCATTGTGGTATGTATTAAAGATCAATTCTTGTATCTAGATTACTATAAGACTCATGTGTGATGATATGCAAAGTGATTGAGAATATTTGTTCTTGTGTAGTGGTGTTTTGATCTATGTGCTGGATTCTATTTCTTATCATATTTTTTGGATGTGAGCCCCTATGTATCGAGAGTGAGCCTATGTATTAGTAGTGAGCCTTTGTGTATTGACAGTGAGCATTAATATTTGAGTAGCGAGCCTTATTGTATGTGTAGTGAGCAGTACCAGAAGTGAGCCCTTCTAAAAATCACCATATCATTGTCACCTTAATAAGTGTTTTAAATTTCACAAGAATTAGTTTCTCCATGGTTTTTTGCATCTTGTGTTTCTATGTAAAAATCATGGTGTTCTCTGTGTTTGTGTTTCTATGTTCTTAATTCTTACATTTTATGTTGATGTTTGATGTTCTTAACCGACTAATCTAAAGTTGATAATACTATTTTCAAAGAATTGACCGACATAACAAATGTTTTATAAATTATGCATGAATAACTGATACACCCCACTCTCAGTTATTCAAACTAGTCAATAACATCAATAATTCATCCAATAGTGTTTATGATCAAGCAGAAACAACATTCAAAGGTGTGACTTATTTGTCATCTATTTTAGACCTGGTCATAATTTTACTTAGCTTTTTGAATCTTTACATAATTTGATGTTGAAGTTGATTAATGCTAATGTGTTAACACTTCCTCCTATCAAACCAATTTAGATATCCAATAATTTATACAAATTTTTTATCACAATACGTAATTTCAATAACATTGTCAACCAAGCCATGATACTAAAAATATTATCTTCTTAAAAACTATTATTTAGGACCTTATTAGTTCTAATGTGATATCTATTAAAGGTGTCAATGATCAAGGAAAAAAATGTATAGAAGCTCATAATGAAAAATTTCAAATCTATACCAACCCCTTACCTTCTCATTCAACTAATACCATTGAATCTATGTAATCCTTGTCTTCTTCTTCTACTCATGAAACCTAACCTAAGCCTAAACCTGAACCTAAGATTTACATGACCTTTAACCCTACTAAGATAATAAAAGCACTTAATAGTCCTCTCCATATTATCTCAAAGTTTAATTGCCTTCATTCTTGTGGTGTCCTTATTGATCCTACTTTCATGGTGAATGTGATAAATGAAGAGCATTATTTAGTAGACAATTACAACATGATTTTTATAATAAATAACTCATGAATTATCGTGAACCTCAACCAATTTCTAGTAAAACCAAGCATAATAGTCATGCTTGTGATTTCCATCATAAACACCATGCTAGAGCCTTCCAGCGTACTTCCCAAAATATTATTTTATATTCTTTTACCTAAAAGACCCACTAATGCTTTGATTCCCTTTGACAAACCTATTCTTGACCCAAAGGAGAAAGTTAACTTGAAAAAGATAAAACTGAACAAACATGATAATTCTATTCATACATTGGATTCTATTGCAATTAATTTGGATGAAGAAGATACTATTGATGATGCTTCTTTTGAAGTTCCTAATGCTTCTAATGATGATATTCATGCTAGTTATTATGATGATATGTTTGAGATTATTGATGTTAATCATGATTTACCAACTATGTTTTCATAATCATTATCTCTTAATCCTAGTGATGAGTGAAGTGACCCATCTTTATACCATGGTCCTTGTTTGGAGATGGATGTTGATCCTTTCATTGTTCTTGATGTTGCTCCTCTTGGGAGTTTCCCACCTTCCCTAAAAACTGTAGACCAAGATTGTGGGGCAGACGATATGCTTGACTACCTCATCTTGTGCAGTGTATTTTATCAATTTTCCTATTGTAATGTGTTTCCCTTGTGATGTGCTACTTGTTATATTTTTTTTTTTATTTGTTTAAAAGAACCTTTTTTCTCTACTTGCATAAGGTGATAAAGGAGTCAAAATTTTGTAAACATATTTCTATATGTGGGTATGTGCAGGATCATGGTATGCAAAACTAGGCCTTAAGTGGCAATGAAAATTTAGAAAATCAGGGTTAGGAAAGTTGACGTAAACATTTGGACAAGTTATCAATCCTATATGAAAAATGTGTAAGAAGAGACTATGTAGAAAATTGAATCTAGTTTCTAAGATACTATCCCCTCTTTAAAAAAAATTCTATATGGTGAAATTTCAAATTTCAATGCAGTAGTATGAAAATTTCAGGAAAAAGATAAGAAGAAGGTGTATGTCTGACCACCTTAAACACAATCAAATAATAATTTTTTTTACAAGATTCTAGATATAAGTAGTAGAATCATGTTCGGATGTGACGCATCTTTTTTTGTAATTATTTTCCAAGTAAATAATTAATTATGATTTTTCTACTACAACTTTTCCAAAATATAAAAAATCTCGTGTCTGACCACCTTACCTTAGTCTAAAATTCATGAAATTGAATTTTTTTAGTTTTTGATTGTAGTAGGAAAAGAATAGAATGTGACTCATGTTTTGGATTTCAAAAATGTTATATTTTTTGAAATTTATAGTTATTTTTCAATCAGTCTATCAATCAGGACTAAAAAGATAAGAAGTAGGTGTATGTCTGACCACATTAAACACAATCAAATGATAATATTTTTTTACTAGATTATAGATATAAGTAGTAGATTAATGTTTGGATGTCACACATATTTTTTTGTAATTTGTTTGCAAGTAAATAATTAATTATGATTTTTCTTCTACAACTTTTCCAGAATATAAAAACTCTCGTGTCTGACCACCTTAACTTAGTCTAAACTTCATCAAATTGAAATTTTTTTATTTTTTTTTCTTGTAGTAGGTGAATCATAGAATTTGACATTTGATACATGTTTAATATTTAAAAAATAATATACCATTTGAAAGTTATAGCTATTTTTCAATCAGTCTACCAATCAGGACCTATTTTTCACATCGCCACTTTTTGGCATACCATGATCCTACACATACCCATGTACCTCACTTCTTCTACATTTTATAAAATATTATGTTGTGCATGTTCCACTATTTGTAAATGTGCCTTTATGTTGTCAGATTGGAGATGATGAAAAATGGTAGCTACCTATTCTTTTTTGTCTTTGTGATGTCATCCCAAAAAGACTCTTCTTTGAAACTCTTACATGACATTACTCCATTGTGCTTGTAGTGATGCTAAATTTAGGTAATGATTATATTTACTTTTGATATAATATCTCATGTATCCTCATATGATTATATTGACCCCAAATTTAGTATATCCCTTTCATGCTCTCTTTTGTCATGTGTTTTCCCTTGATTTGTCCTTCCTTGGGTCATCTAATATAGCAATTATTTCTTTTGGGTGCATCTATGTTCTATTATAGCCATTGATTATACTAATG
Organism: Thuja plicata; assembly: GCA_018584345.1. Lineage (NCBI taxonomy): Eukaryota > Viridiplantae > Streptophyta > Pinopsida > Cupressales > Cupressaceae > Thuja > Thuja plicata. Next base: position 1,582,250 of record MU225126.1, read on the forward strand.
TGTTTGCACTTTATTTAATATGGGGGGTATACACTCTTATTTGTATTTCACATTTTTCACACACTTACAAAATGATTCTTTGCAGCCTCTCTTGCAGATGACCAATGAGACAATTACTTCCTTCTATTTAGCCTTTTCATTAGATCCGTTAATAGAAATGAGGCTTTCCTTATGGACCGATCCTCATTTCTTTGATCCCTAAGGAGAAAATGATTTCCACGGGCCTAATTATATTTCTTGATCCCTATGGAGACAAATTCTTTCCTTACGCCTGATCATTCTCTTGTTGGATCCCTTAATGGGGACAATGATTTCCTTAAGGACCCAAATTTTTTGATGGGTTAGATAGCATAATACATCTTTCTAGACCTTAAATTCCATATTTTTCTGCATTTTCCATTTGTGTGGTCCATAGTAAGACAATCTCTTACTAGGCTACTGATGACAATTTTCTCTTTCTTTCTCTCTTTTTTTATCAATGCCTCTTTTACCTTGGTTTTGGATTTCATGAAGACTTCAGTCACTCATAGGCTTGATGTTTCTTTGTCTCCTTGACCTTGATGAGATCATTATTATGTATTCAATATAATTTACAATGAGAATGATTATGTCTCATACTCTCACTAAATTAGGGGCTAAATGTATCATCCTAAAAAGTTTGCACCCATAGTTGGATGCTCTAAGTCCTATGAGATGGAATATTCTAGTGATATCAAGGTTCAAATATCTGTTATGGTTGATAAAAAAATCCTAAATTTTCTCCCCCACTTCTTTTCATCTTCCCCAACATGTCCATTAAATTTTAACTCAGTTTCTCTAGGGACAAGTCGACTAGCTGAATTGTCCTTGGGCTTTTGGACCTAGATTTTCCTCGGAGCCCGATTAAGGGGTTTTCCTCCAAGATTTAGATATGTGGTCAGTGTTGATGAAATTTAAATCCTAAATTTTAGGATTTAATATAAAAATAACTCCTATGCCCTTATTTTCCAGAACATGATTATCCATCATTCAAGTGCAAGCATTCAAGGATTCAAACAATCAAGTTGTGTAATTGATAATTTGGATTCAATATTTCAAGGAAAACATCCAATTCAAGATATCAAAGTCTCCATTTCTCTAAGCTCCATTCAAGAAAAGACAAACTTCTCTAATTGATGTAATTTTATCTCTTATAATGACCAAGTAGAGGAATTATCAATGAAGAAAAAAGATTCATACATACATCTCTCTCTCTCTCTCTCTCTCTCTCTCTCTCTCTCTCTCTCTCTCTCTCTCTCTCTCTCTCTCTCTGTTTATGAACTATATGCTCCCTCTATCATATTTCTTATAATTGATCAACATCTTGTGTGTTACTCTTCATAGCTTTAGGAAACTCCTAAAGTGTAATACATTTTTTAAAATTACTCCATTCAATCTTAGTTATCCTCAGCTATGGGAATCACCCCTAATTTACCTCTTAGATACTCATGTGCATCCTTAGGTTATGCTTTATGTATATATATAAGGATTCACATATTCCAATCTCACTTCTTTGTCTTGAACTAGCTCTTTCAAGTAATGATACTTGATAGAAATATGGTTGGTCTTAGTGTTTATCATAGGATTATTTAATATATTGATAGCACTTGTGTTATCATAGAAAATAATAAGTAGCTCGGTGATCTGTTCCTTCATACCTTTCAACATTTGCTTGATCCACACTATGAACTTGTACAATTAACTGTTGCTGCTACATTTTTAGCTTCTCTTGTAGATTGAGAAATACAATTCTATTTTTTCTTGTCCAAGTGACTAACCTCTTTCCTAGAAAGAATGCACCACCTCTTATACTCTTACTATCATCCATATTCTCTGCCCAATCTACATCAGTATAAAATTTCAGTTCAAACTTATCATTCTTCTTATAATACAGTCCATAATCCTCTGTCCCTTTCACACATCTCAGTATTCTTTTCACTGCCATCATGCAACTATCTTTAGGATTTTTCAGAAAATCTTGCAACATTCCTAACTGCTAATGCAATATTTGCTTTACTATGAATAACATATTTTAGCTTCTCAATCATTCACCTATACAAGGTTTGATTTACTTCAACTATATCATCGGTATTTGATAGTTTCTATCCAATAGCCATGGGTGTAGCTACTTTTCTTGAGTCTTCAATGCAAAAAAATTGAAGTATCTCCCAGATATATTTATGTTGAGTAATGTAGATACCTTTCTTCATCTGATAAACTTGCAAACAAACCAAAAATTTGATATCTCCAAACATAGACATCTCAAATTCAGTGTGCATCTCATTTGCAAATGTTTGGCATAAATCATCTTGACCTCCAAATATGATATTATCAACAAACATTTTAGCTAACAATATCCCTTTACCATTTTCAGTTTTTAAGTATAAATTATTGTTGGCATTTGTCCTTGTAAAACCAATTTTGACCAAATAATTATGTAATCTTTTATACCATGCTATAGAGGCTTGCTTCAATCCATACAACACTTTGTGTAGCTTACAAACCATATTATTCTTTCTTGAATCAAAAAATCCTTTAGGTTTTTCAATGTATACCTCTTCTTCCAATATTTCATTCAGAAATGCTGATTTAACATCCATTTGATACACTTTGAATCCTTTGTAAGATGCATAAGCAAGTAGAGTTCTAACTCCTTCCAACCTAGCAACTGGGGAAAATCCCTCACCATAGTCAATGCCTTCTTCTTGTGCATATCCTTTCCAAACCAGTCTAGCCTTGTTTGTTGTGAATTCTTTGTGCTCATTCATCTTATTTATAAATACCCACTTGGTTTCAAAACTAATATTGTCATTTGGTCTTGGTACTAGTTTCCAAGTTTTGTTCTTTTCTATTTTCTCAATTTCTTCATTCGAGACTTCAATCCAATCTTCATTATCCAAAGCATCTTTCACTTATTTGGGCTCAAATTCACATAATAAACATGTCTAATTTTTCAACTCGCTTCTTGTCATGACCTCTGAATCTATTTCTCCAATGATTTGATCTAGTTTATGGTGTCTTCTCACATATTTTTATAATGTAGGATATATTGGAAAGTGATGAATTTGGGTAATTTGATTCACTTTTTGGTTTTCATTTATTGCAACACATCTATGTTTAAGATCAGTTGTTTTGAAGTTAAGTTTTGGTATGTCCAAAATTGACTAAGTACAAAAACAGAGATACAGTATTGTTTTGGATGTCAAAGATAGAGATCGATAAATTAAGGCTTGCAAGATTAGTAGAAGATAGTATGGAGTATTTCTAGTATACACCTAAGATTGATTTGGTTTTGGATAAATTTACAAAGAGTTATGAGGATTTGAAGACTGACAGATAGCAGAGAACAACGATATAGAGAGTTGGACACAAGCGAAGTATAAGGGAGTATGACTTGGAATCCAGGAAACAAAAGTTGTATTTTTGTTGTTGATAGTCTATATTTTGACTATGCAAGAATGTCGACTATGCATTTGATATTTACTATATTAAATGTTTTTTTTATTGAAGGCCGACTTAGTACTGTTTGTAATATTTATTCTAAGAGCCGACTTTGTAAAGTTAAAAGGATATATATGTAAGATATTTTTGGTAAATATTAGGTGTTTTGAGAAAGTGAGGAATATGCAGAGTAGACATGTGAATGGCAGAGCAGAGAATGGAAGAGCTATAAAGGAACTATCCAAGCATTTGTGATGCTTGTTTTTTTTCATCACTGAGAACCTTTTTTTAATAGAATTACATTGTAAGAGCTATAAGCTCATTGGCCCCTAACAGGGTGTTGTGAACCTTTAATAGGGTTGTTATTCCTCTAACAGGGAAATGCACTATGTAATATTCAGCTCCTAATAGGGCTAGGTCTTCTTATAGGGACATTATACTATAGTACATGCTTGTGGGTATCATCCCCACCGGGGTTTTCCCTTGGCCAGGGTTTCCTTGTAAAAAAATCATGGTGTTATGAGTTATGTGTTATTTATTTATGTTCTTTCCTTCACTTCAATTGTATGGTTAATGTTCAAGTGGTTGAAGAAATTAATTAAATTTTATAATACTGATTCACCCGCCTCTCAGTATTATCCAATCCTAACAATTGGTATCAAAGCTTTTGGCTCTTGGAGAGAAAGCCTACCAGCTTGAGGGAGATCAGAATGGATTTGAATGGTTTGCAGGAGAACTTTGAAGCTGCACTTGAAGATCTTGACAATGCTAAAGAAGAAAATGGATAATTGAAGTTCAACCTCCCAAGAGATGAGAAATTCATAAAGAAACTGAAAGAACAACTTGAAATTTCCAGAAGTTAGAGAGAAGATCTTGTGGTTCAGATAAAAGAAGACTGAGATGAGGACAATTCAAATCTTGTGAAGCAACTGATAGAAGAGATTGAGACTCTGAAGATTGAGAACATATCAGAGCCTAGGTTGTAGTACTGGGATCTCTGGGTAATCTTGTTGCTTATGTTGTTATTGTGGGATGTGAACTAATGGGTAGTGGTTACTAAATGTACTTGGTGTATACTTGTTTTTTTATGATTGTAGGGAATTATGTTGGGATGACATGTTGAAGATATAATATTTACTATGTTCAAAAACATTTCTTTTGCATGGATATTTAAGTGAATTATTCCACTAGAAGAGGATGATGCTTGTATGATTTAAATGCATTTGATTATGTTAAAATATGATTTTTTTATGATGAATGGTTATAAATGTCCTATTCTATTATAGTATTCCACCTTGTTGATAGATTTTATCATCTCATGAGATGGGAAAAGATGAGATCGAGATGTGATTGTATCAAGTTAACATATACTCTTGTGAAAGTGGGATTAGAAATAATTATGCAAATGGGTGTTGTGAATTGTGAAAACAATGAGAGTATGATTAAATTTGGATAGTATATGATATTATTTATGCCCCCTTGTGTATGTGAAAGAACCTGTAGCAGTGATTGTGTTGGGTATTGTGTGAAACCTGTAATTTCTTGGTGTGCCATGGGGTGGTGTCATTAAACACTCAACCATGGAAGTTATGTATGTTTATGAGTATGGAAGAACCATACCATTTATGTGTTGATGCCTAATTGTTACCCTACTGAGTGCCAACCCACGGGTTGTTGATAAGTCAGTATGTGTAGGGGTAGTAGAATCACCTATTCCTTGGGTAGTTGTATGGCGTACGTGTAATGGCGGTGCGAAGTGACCTTAGCTTCCACTTCTTGAGGAAAAAGGTAATCAATGCTTCCCCTTATGATGGACCCAAAAATGTGGTTCATAAGTGCATAGCCCAATCCCCACAGTTCTTCAGTATTATACCGGTACCGGATATGAGAAATTTATGGACATAGATATGACTTGTGGTTATACACTTTTTCCTTATGATCTAGCATGCAGTGGAAGTGTATCCCATGTTGTGATGGATACTGTATCGCACATGCTTCGGCATGATGAAAAGGTGTACGATGCCACACCCACTACTATTCTGACATAGTGAGGATAGTGATGCCATGTTGTTGATGGCAGTGAGCTAAGCTTGAGGACATGATGCCATCTATAGAGTTACGTGAAGGTGCATTATATATATGTATGTTATGTTCTCCTACTTGATGCAGAGAGATTTGGAGATTCTTGCATGCTTGTAGAGGGGTGCCCATGGATGTTTGGCTATTTAGGTGTGGTAGGCATATGGGTGGACCCTAGCCATGTATACCTCTGGCTACAGCGATGATCTATGAGAGATATTTCTATGCGGAGTGTGACCTATGCGTGCCCTCTCCGCGAGGAACACTGCCATGCGACATACGACCAATGTGTGCCCTCTCTGCTTGGCGTATTGTCATGCCAAGTGTGTTGACATGTTTATTTCATGCCACTTGATGCGGGGTGTTTCCGAGGTGAAAACTCCATGCTATGTGATAATAGACTGCTGGGTCGTCACATGACAGGCTATTACGATAGTCAGATGTTGTTCCCTCCTTCCTCGTGAGGTGGCTATATATAGCCACATAGTGATGTGTTGTGTAATTTCATGACATTTTGTTCTGGTGTGGGTCAGCAACTTTTTTATCTTCTCCTGTGACGGTTTAGCCATAAATTTTTGGGAAAGTTCGTTATAATGATTTAATGTTGTGATATTTCCAATTTTGTTATTTATTGTTGAAATTGACAACTTGTTACCTTTTATCTATTAATTTGGTGGCTAAACTAGTTTTCATTGCTGTAATTTGAATGCTGACCATGTGTAGTAATGTGATTCCTCGCCAAGGATGCAAGAGGTAGACTTGGTGAGTGTATACGAGGAAGCAGACGTAGGGAACCTTTGAGTATGGGGGTACGTGAGGCTATTATGTACCTAATATCCACTGCCCACCTTAGAGTGGTGACTATTCCTTGGTGGCTAAACACCTTACATAAACAAGGGGTAGATCACATGGACTTGTGTGGTGGAACTCACCATATGTGTGTGTGAGCCATATATGAGATCATTCCTAGGACCATCAAGCCACTTGGTGAGGTATGTATCATGGATTTTGGATCATGTATCATGGACTATGGTTATGTGTTCAGATGAGATCAGTATATTGTGCCCTAGAGCATTATGGCTTGAGCC
>MU225126.1:1596738-1633044 GCA_018584345.1 Thuja plicata
GGGGGCGGTTTTCATATGAACTTGGACTGCAGTGAGCCTGCGAGTTGTGGGGGGGCATTTAGTAAAACATGGGGATTATTGTGTCCATGCTCTGGTATTGGGTGTGCATGCTTGCTAAGGTAGTTTCCAACTACAGAAGTTGGAAAAGACATCAATCTTTTAGAAGATAACATCTGCCCATACTTGGGTTTTGAGAGCTGAATAGCAGGCATTTTATCAACAAGTTTAATGTGTTGTGATGGTTCTCGTTTCCTTTCAAACCTTAAGGGTGGCCTAACACACTGCGGTATTGGATCGAAACCAGTGTTCTATGGGGATAACTATATCGCTTTGGGTAAATGGTGGGGTTATGGATATCTCATATCTGTAGTCCACATTTTTATTTGGCTCGGAATTGGAGGGGTCTGGTGGAAGGAATTGGGCCTATGGTAATTTGCTGAAATGCAGGTAACATAGAGTTAGATATTTATTTTTTTTACACAGTCTGCAAACATGTCAAGTTATATGTTGAGTCAGTCTCAAAAATTAGCATTTGCACTCTTCCATATTCCAGGTAGGCTCACGCAATGATCTGTGTAATAAATGTTGATTTTATAACCAGCAGTTCATTTTTTTTTATTTTTTTTTAAATATCTCCAAAACCAAATGTTACCATTTCAATCTCAAAAATATACGTCTCATTAAAATGGCCATAAGATTCTTGTTTCTAAATGAAATTCATAAATTCAAAGTGTTTCATTAAGATTGAAAATTATAGAGCCTGATCCAAAAAGTGCCATTTGAAAATTCATGTTGGTGTGTGAGCAGATTTTAGCAAAAGTTTGATACATTTTGTCTGTGTACAAACAAGTTTATTGTTTTTTTGGGGGGCATTGCTTCCTCATTTTAAATTAAGAGCATTGGGTTGAATGTGCTTTTGTACTAACCATGAGATGCCCAAAGAAATACCCTATATTTTCAAACCCCCACCTTACGTATGAAAGAATGTCAATGTGGATGAAATTCAATTTTATTTCCATGAATCTATACTCTAGTTTTAGTATGTTTAGGAATATTAGTATAGATTACAAAGCTAGTAATTGGTAATTTGAGTTTTTTTTTTTTTTACTTCTCAAAAACTTAGTTTGTAGTATTTTTAAAAAAATAACAGTGGCAGGAAACTTTTTTTTTTAATATGTTAAAGAATGATTATACATATATATTTTTAATTGTTTATCTTGTTTAGTATTATCAAATTAAGTAGATATTATATTGGAAATTAGAGTATTATGATTTTCTATTAATGATTATATTAGAAATTTATTATGGGAAGATAAAAGTTATTAATAAATTTTAATAGGTATTATTTTTAATAGGATAGATAATTAAATTAGTTCTTAATTAGTTAAGAATTCTTATTTTTTTTCTAAGTGGAATATGTTTTATGAATTTTTAAAATAGATTTTTGCTAAAGAATAAATAAATTTAGTATCAATTTAAAATTATGATATGATGAACTAACATGTTATTTTGTTATGTATTGTCATTGTTATGTTGGATTCTAATTTTTTTACAAGGAATATTTGTTATACAAATTTAAATATGTATCTTGGGTATACCATTTGATGGTTTCTTTTACTTTCTATATGGAAAATTGTTGATATGAAAATGTGTATTTAAGTCTCTAGTTGTATTTCAAAGCCTATCACCATGGAAGAGTACTAGACATCTCTCAGATTCTTAAGGTTATGGATTACTTTTGTCATAGATTTTACCTGGGGTTGTACACCCCCTTTACCATTCTTTAAAATATTAGTTTTAAAGTCTAACCCAAACTACGATGTCTCTGCGAGTTACGTAGGCAAGGCCATCTACGATGAGCCCCCAAGGCATTAGGTCTGGCCCTTAGGTTTTGTTCTGTTGAGTTCTCTTTTATCTCGCCACCCCTTACCAATATTTTGCATAAGTTGCATCTCATTACAAAACTAATTTTAAATAGTTATGGTTGACTTTGCTATGATATTGGTGTAGTTTATCTTCGATCGCATATGTAATCAACAATGAATTCTGACATCATGCATCTAGTTGTGTAGCAATATATACTAACGCAGGAAATAGAGAGGTGGGAGGTTACAATACCTAGGCAAGGAGGAGAAAAACCAGGTATGCAACACCTCTATACGATTTTCATTTGAATACTATGAAATGCTAATTCTTAAAGTTGCTCCATTGCCTTCTTGTACTATAGATAAATATTAAAATTAATAGAATCATAAATTGCGGATGTAGTTAAAATGGTATGTTATATTTGTTTTTTTGTTTTTTAAAAAAAATTGTTGCGTTTTTGGGCATTACAGAACAACAATATGGCTAAAGAAATGTAGATACAGGAGGATGCTAAGAAGAAAGCTGAAGAAACCTTGAACAATGCATTGAATCAAATGAAAGATGAAGCTGACAGCTACAAGAACAAATACTTGGAATTGGAGAAATACAATCATATTGTGAAAGGTGAATTAGTTGAAGAAAAGAAACAAATTGAGAAACTTCACACCAGCGGTGACTTGATTGATGAATAGTTAGACAAGAAAAAACCTAAAGGTGACATGACTGGTATTGGCTTCAATGAAGCTGAATGTTCAAAGAATCAGGAAGAGAAATTAGTAGAGAATATTGATGCTGAGAAACAATCTATTGAAGAACCTAAAGAGAAGATCAGACCTTTTAGAGGTAGATTCTTTGGTTGCAACAGATTTGTACACATGAAGAGAGAGTGCAAAGGTAATTCCCCTTTTAGAACTTTTTCTGGTTATTTTTTTAACTATAATGGATATGGGCACAAGAAGACTGAATGCAGAAGACCTAATCAATCTAGATGTAGAAAAAACAATGGAAGAGAACCTATAATGAAACCTACATGCTACAAATGTAATAACATTGGACACATTGTGAAGTACTGTAAGTTACAAGTTAATCAAGAGAGAAGACCTCATATATGTCACAAATGCAATAATCTAGGACATATAGCAAAGTTTTGCAGGTATAATGGAGTAGATAACAGAAGAACACCACCTCCTATGAATTCATAAAAGAATGGAAATGATACTGGCAAGAGTATTGCAGATGTGAAGAGTGATTTTGAAATTTGTTTTAAGAAAGCAGAAGACAAAAACAATGGCAATATATGGAAGATTAAAGAAAATAGTGAGACATCAGTTTAGGGAGAGTCAATAGATGCTACTAGATCTTTTCTTGAAGGTATCAAGACAGAATCAACCTAATTGGCTAATCATGGCCTTAGGGGAGCATTAAATGCAACACATCAGAATTTATCCTGCCCTGCAAATCATGTAGTGAGCTCATACGAGCTTGGAAATATGTTGAGCCGACATTGTGGATCATACATCTAAGAGCTCATCATCAGCCAACTTGTATATTTTGATCGCAAGATTCAGCAGCCGACAAGACAATTTGGAGTGAAAAAGAAATGTTATAAGCTAACTTGTATAAAGCACCATGTTATGATCTATTTTTCTATCATTTGACAAGGAGCGAGCCGAGGATATCAGAGAGAAGAAGTATTCAAACATTTCTACACCTGTCATGCGTGATCGATCGAAGCATAAAATTGAATTTTCATTTGTGAAAGGTATTCTACATTATCTAAGCTATGGATGCACCTGTGATTTTTGATGTTGTTGATCATCCTAGATACAAATTCAAGAAACATCCTTATAAGTCGTGTGAAGAGGATCCGGAAGGAGCATTTTCATAGAACCCACATTGTGTACTTTATGTTGAAGATATTAGGGCTTACATACACTGTAAGTATGACACATTGGAAGCTAGAGATATATATATAGAAATTGGAAACATGTCTAAAAATGGAATGATGAAGGAAGAATGGAAACATGTCAGTCAATTAAGTATAATGAAGATTATGGACTTGTGTGACTTCGATGAAAATGAATGGTTTAAAATACTTATGAGCATGGTTCATGACCAATTCATATGGATTGGTAGCCAACTTGTGAAGATATGCAGTGACCTCATTCATGAGATTACTAGTCTTGATAACACTAGAGTTGTACCTATTGCGGACAAACATGTCAAGAAGGAAGTCAAAAACCTAACACACTCGAAGTGGGACAGAAGGGCAATGACAGTAAATGATATTTTTTAACAAGATGTAAGGTTGATTGCAATGATACTTGGTTACAGATTTATCTATAGCAGCAGACCTAATTCAGTATCAGTTGGAGTTATTATGATGGCATGGAGAATGATAAAGGAAAACATACAGTACAACCTATGTGAGGTATTGGCACAGTAATTCCTTGAGAATGTTACACTTGTAAAGAAAGACAGGATAAATTTTTTTAGATATCAATCATTATTGGTACACATGTTCATTCATATTGAACATGTAAGTTTCTTGGTCTACACCCTAGTGGCTAGAAAACTAGAGTTCCTACTGGTATACTAATCTTACAGAGTTACAAAAGATAGAACACTACTTTTGTAGATGGAGAACTGTTTGCAATGATCAAAATTCTACAAAGACAAATGAAGAGTAGATACAGACTACATGAGGACATTTTTGAGAAGTGCAAGGAGACAATTGTTTTATGGTTGAAACTGACTATGTATGTTTTGAGGTAGTGACCCCTAGAAAGAAATGGTGTTACCCTATGGGTTATGAAGTGAGTTCTGAAGTACTCACCATGCAAGTAGAACATATTCTTGCATCAGAAGTTGATACATCATAAGAGAGATGGGTAACATATGAGGAGAAGTTAGAGAAGGTTAGAGAAGAACAGTATAGAAGATAGAGGAAGAGAAAGATTGATAATCTTATTCATGATTGTAGCATAAAGGCTGGTCTATCTGAGGAAGAATTGAAAGATATGAAGAAGAAGATGACAGATAGATCCCTTGGAGTAGCTAGTGGAAGCAATAATGCCCCTTCCACCCCTGAAGTAATTATGGTTGATAACACACCTCCACCACAGCAGTAGGCAGAACAAGCAAAGGAAGTTACTCCTAGAGTAACTAGATCTAGTATGCAGATAAAAGAGAAGAGCACAACTGAGGAAGAAGAAAAGAGAAATGAAAAGAATAAAGCATGGAAACATGACATTAAAATGCTGGAGAAAAGAGAAATTGAAAAAGGAAAATTGGTTTCAATTGATAAATATTATTACAAATATGACGAAGCAGATAAACTGAAAATTGAAAACATTGTAATAGAACACATGCTTAGTTTCAAGAAGACACTTTTTGAAGTTGAAAGAAGCATACCCTCAAATTTGTATACAAAATTGGAAAGAAAAAAATGTTTGGAAAAATTTGAAGATGATCAGATTAGAAACAAAGAGATTGATGACATGCTACCTATGTTATCTGTACAAGAGAGAGATACTATAGTCAAGGAATTGAAACCCCTGTTGAGGATAAAGACAAGATTACTAAAGATAATGGCGAGGAAATATGATGAAGTGACTAAGGAAACTCAGAAGGCACTTGAGAAGATACTTTTGAGAAATACTTTTGTCAAGCCCAAACCTCCTAATACTAATTTACCTAGATGATTGGTAATGGATGAAAGCACAAAGGACACAAAGACTAATGATGAAGAGAGCAAAGAAGACACTACTACAGATTTCTATTTTTCTAGTGTGGCAGTAACACTAGACCCCTCACTAGATGAGAAGGACCCTTTTGCAGGAACCAGTGACACTTCTATTGATGATGAACCTGAGAAGGAAGAGGAGAATAAGGAAGATGAGTAGAAGACAAAGCAGAAAGAAGATGAGAAGGAAGAGGTAACTTTACCATCTAGCTTATTGTTGGCAAGTAGTAATGTAAATGTCGATAACATGGATGAAGATGAATTGGTGAAATTGGCATTCACCATACTGAATAAAGAAAAGGATAAATCAGTACAGAAAGGAGATAAGAAAACAAAGCTGATTTCAAGAGCTATTGATACTTTGAATAAATTTCTTCCAGTACCCTTATTATTCTAGAACAAAGATGATATTGAGAACTTGAAAGTCACACTTGATGAGTTTGATGGCCATTTTGAAAATTTGTTGAGGACTACAGAGGAGAAAGTAGAGAAAACATATGAAAAGAAGAAGATGATAAAAGTATGCAAGTCCATCACATGGGACTAACGATTTGTGAAAAACTTGTCTGATAAATGTAAAGAACTACATTACACATGGGATAAATTTATTTGGTTACAACATGAATCCTATCAGACACATTCGGAATGTTGAAGATATTATTGCCAAGGAAAGGGCAACTTTGAACAGGTTAATGGATGGTTGTGAAACATCTTCACAGAGCACTACAGAGTTAGACACAGAAGTAACAAAGATATTGGCCAAGATTAGTGTATTGGATAATGAGAAGGAGAGAGTACTGGACAAATTCAATTTATTGAGGAACTTCATTACTCAGAAGCTATCAATACTCGAGGCACAACTGACAGATTTAGAAAAGACTATAGATTCATTGGCTAAAGGCTTACCCATAGACTTGAAGAATGTTGAATCTACATCTTTTGCATTGAATGGATTGATTAATATAAGTCAGATTTTTTTTAAGACATGGAGCTCTGAAGTGAATATTTTTGAAGATTCCTTCCAAGACATTCTAAAACTTGTGATCAAGAAGTGATACTTATTTGTATGCACCTTTGTCATTGTTTTCAAAGGGAGAGAAGAGAAGAGAGAAAAAAAAAACAAATGAATGAAGAAGATAAGAGAGAAAAAAAAAAAAAAATCTATATAAAGAAAAGAAAATGAAAAAGATGAGGAGAAGAAGTGGAGACAATTTTTTTTTGTTGGAACACTTAGTACCTTTTTTTTGTTAAGTGTTGCCATCAATGCCAAAAGGAGAGATTGTTGGAAAGTGATCAATTTGGGTAATGTAATTCACTTTTTGGTTGTAATTTATGGCAACACATCTAGGTTTAAGATCAATTGTTTTGAAGTTAAGTTTTGGTATGTCCAAAATCAACTAAGTACAGAAATAGAGATACAATATTGTTTTGGATGTCGAAGATAGAGATCAATGAATTAAGGCATGCGAGCTTAGTGAGAGCTAGTATGAAGTATTTATGAAATACATCTAAGATAAATTTGGTTTTGGATAACTATATGAAGAGTTATGAGGATTTGAAGACTGATAGAGACCAGAGAACATCGATACCGAGCAGTTGGACACTAGTAAAGTATAAGGTACTATGACTTGGACTCCGGGAAATTGAAGTTGTATTTTTTTTGTTGATAGTCTATACTTTGACTATACAAGAGAATTGACTATGTATATGATATTTACTATATTAAATGTATTTTGTATTGAAGGTTGACTTAGTACTATTTGTAATATTTATTCTGAGAGCCAACTTTGTAAAGTTAAAAGGATATATATGTAAGATCTTTTTGGTAAAGATTGGGTGTTGTGAGAAAGTGAATAATATGCAAAGAAGACATGAGAATGGAAGAGAAGAGAATGGTAGAGCTATAAAGGAACTATCAAAGCATTTGTGATGCTTGTTTTTGTTCATCATTGAGAACCTTTTTGTAACAGAATTACATTGTAAGAGTTGTAAGCCCATTGGTCCATAACAGGGTGTTGTGAACCTTTAACAGGGTTGTTATTCCTCTAAAAAGGAAATGTACTATGTAATATTCAGCTCCTAATAGGGCTAGGTCTCCTTATAGGGACATTATACTTTAGTACATGCTTGTGGGTATCATCCCCACTGGGGTTTTCCCTTGGCCAGGGTTTCCTCGTAAACAAATCATGGTGTTGTGAGTTCTATTTTATTTTCTTATGTTCTTTTCTTTACTGCAATTGTATGGTTAATGTTAAAGTGGTTGAAGAATTTAATTAACTTTTGTAATATTGATTCACCCCCCCTCTCAGTATTATCCAATCCTAATAGGCTATGGTCTCCTTTCTTCTTGTTTTTGTTCTTCAAATTTATCTTGCAAATTATCTTCAGGTTCATATTGTGTCTCTTCTTCCTCTTCTGATTTCTCAATAATTACCTCTTCTTGCTCAACAATTTCTTTCTATGGCTTGGCTGATTCTTGTTTTTGCTTGGAAGCATCATTTTATTTCTCGGTAGCTTTTTTCTCTGGTTCACATAAATTGTTGAGCTCTCCTTCATTAATGTATACAAAATATCTATAATATTCAAGTTCTTCCTTTCATTCAACTTTATTGTTTTCTACATATTCATCAATTCTAACATTTGCAATTTCCACAACTTTGTTAGTGTTAGAATTCAAATACTTATACTGTTTTCTCTATGTGGAATAACCTAGTAATATGCCTTCATCACTTTTAGCATAAAGTTTTCTATTCCTATTGTCCTTTTGTATATAAGATTTTCTTCCAAAAACTTTAAAGTATTTTACATTAGGTGCATAACGATAACATAACTCATATGGTGTAGCATCTGTACCTTTCTTGACTTGTACTCAGTTCAAGGTATAGACTATTTTACTTATAGCTTCTCTCCAGTATTTTTTTGCAACATTTTTCTCTATCATTACTGTTCTAGCACAATCCAAGATTGATCTATTCCTTCTTTCAACTATGTCATTCTGTGGGGGAGTCCTTGGAGAAAACATCTGTCTTTTAATTCCTCTATCATTGTAGAATATGTTGAACTCATTAGATATAAACTATCCTCCTCTCTTAGATCTCAGACATCTAAAGCTCTTACATGTCCGTTTTTCAACTTTTTTCCAAATACCACTTAAACACTTGAAAGGAATTAAATTTTTCTTTCAGAAACATCATAGTCATCATTCTAGAGTAATCATCAAAAAACATAATGAAATATTTATCACCATGGTGGCTTTGCACTTGAATAGGTCCACAAATGTCAATATGAAACGATTCCAAAATATCATTAGAAGTATAGGTTTTTCTCTTGAAACTAGACTTTGTCATGTTGCCCAATCGACATTTTTTACACATCACATTATCAGATTTATTCAATCTTGGTAACCCTCTTACTCTTTTAATTTTAATAATGTTTAGCAATTTATCAAAGTTCACATGACACAACATTTTATGCTATAACCACACATCATCATATTGTGCAAACAAACATGTATCATTGGATAGACCTAGATGGAACAAATTACCTCTTATCTATTCTCCACTTCCAATTAGTTCACCAGAAGCATCAAAGATTTTATCCCTTTTTTGATGGAATTCAACTTGGTATCCATAAATGTTCAACTCTGTAACGCTCAACAAGTTATAGTTAAGTCCTTCAACCCAATAAGCATTGTCAAATATGATCTTATCAATGAATTTTATTGATCCTTTTCCTTTCAGAAGATATGATGTATCATAGTAAAACTTAACACTATGACCAATACATTGATTTAAGGTTTCAAACACACTTTAATCACCAGTGAAATGATGTGAGCAACCACTATCTATTAATCATCTATCAACTTTACTTGTATATGAAATAAGTGTATTTTTCTCATCTTCACCAGAATCATCTTTTATAGAAACATAAACAACCTCTATATCATGGTCATATAATTTTTCAGATTCTCTGTCTGTTTCTTCGTCACCAATATATAAAGCTTTCTTACCTTTGTCCTTATAGTCCTTGTACCTTTTGTAGTATCTTTCATCCCTTTTATCTTTGTACTTTATTTCTCTTCTTTCATCCTTTTCATTTTTTTCAAGGAATGATGCAGGAGCATCTTGGGTTCTTTGGCAATCCTGATCAACCAAAAATATGTTTGGTTTTGTTATTTAGCTTCTTTATAGACTGCTCAATAAAGTGTTTGGTAACTGTTGTTTCTCAGTTCTATCTTTCTTTATTGATGCATCTCAATGAATTTTGGTTTCTTAGTGAGTTATTTCATCGACTTGTTTCTATTTCTCAGTTACCTCCTTACCATGTTGTTCCTGTTGCTCGGTTTTCTTCTTACTGGGTTGTTTATCCTGATCTGGCCAACTTCTGCATTTAATTTCTATAGAATAATTAATGTGGGATCTCTCATTGGGATATGTGTGGACCTAAATCTACATCATTGTTTTTTCCTATTTTGGATCTAAGTGGTGACCTCTTTAGGGGACACTTGTATATATTTGGTTTCTATTCTTAGATTTGGGTAGCAGTTTTGGTATCAATTTAATATAGAAGATGAAGTGTTAGTGTATTTGGATGGTAGGTCTATTACCTTGCATGTATGAAGATTAATCTATAAGAATTTGAATGTATATGGCCAAAATTGGGAATGCCTTATAACCTGACATGTAATAAGTTTGATGAATTAATAGAAAGTATGGTGCAAAGACACCTTGATTTTTGAGTATTATGCCAAGTTACATAATAGTGATATGCTTAATTCATTTTGAATTTCATGGGACCATGTTAAGAAATGGTTTAAGTGCTTAAAATTATCTTGTAATGTATTCAAAAATGGATTTGCATTGTAATGGATTCAAAATTTTGAATGTGAATATCGGGTAGGTGGACGGTTTTCATAACTAACTAAGAATCTTGATAAATGGTTTCGTCTCTATAAAGAGAGAAGAATATAACCGAATAGAGATCGAGTAAAAAGTTACGAGATATAGAGTAAGAGTGTAAAATTGAGGAAAGAGTCAGGCTCTCTGGCTGTCAGCCTAAGAGCCATGCATGTTATGTATGCAACTGGAATTTTAATGTATTGGTTTCAAAAAAATGGTGTTTGTAAAGCTCATCATGTCTTTCTCTCTCTCACCTCAATGTTTTATGCAAATTCGAGTCTGAAGTTTTAATTATTGACTATCTATATTAGTAGTTCAGTCTTGTCTATTTTCGGTTTATAACAGTCCCAAATGGACAATGGTGGTTGTTTTATCTGATAGAGAAACTAAGTGTTATATACTCAAATGAATTTAAGTTTATATAGGTTTTTAAGAACCGATTTTAAATTATCCAATGATACCGGCAAGTGATTAGAATGGTTTATGAGGCATGGAGGAGTGACAGTGCAATGAATATTGACACCAAAGAGAGGGGTGAATCACGTGGCGCCTATGACGAACAAGTTGGTGAAAGTGGTGAATCCTTTGTTTGAGAAGCACCTGAAGTAGTTTAGGATTTGATTAGCGCAAAGGTGGCATACATCATCTTATCTGAAACAATTTTCCAAGAAACTATTATACAAATATTAAGGTTGCTTTTGAAACATGACATTCAGAGGTTGTTTAATTTTTTGATGATCGTGAAGAGTATTACTGCCATGAAGATGCGCAAAGATCATCATATTGAGTCTTTGAGAAGAAACAGTGGCGAGCATCTATGCCGCGTGGAGCTGAAGACAATGTTTCAAAAGTAACCTTGGAAGAGGCTGGTAAAGATCATTATATTCGGTGCTCAAAATTTGGAAAGGTGGAAAACTATTATAGATATATTGGATTCGAGCTTAGTCCATGGAAAACCACAAGGAATGAAGAATTAGTGTATGTTGACCACTGGTGAGTTCTGGTTCAGCAATGTTATGGAAGATAATGTATTATTAAGTTGACATTATTGTCATAAGGTAAAGATTATAAGCCTCGAATGAGATGTTTAGAAATGAAGTTGTCACCGGTAGTTTCCAAAGAATATTTTGACATGCATGCTTGAGTTGGGACTGATTATCAGAATCGATATAAAGATGTCATCGATGTAGACTTAAGGAAGAGAATGAAGATTTTGAAGATGTAAAAGGATGTCTTGATGCTCTTTGCATCAAGTTGTATCAGAGCCCACAAAATATTTGAATGGGGTATAGCACTATTTTGATTTGTGGTAGAAAGTTCATCCATCCAGGATGCAGTAAGGATGAAGTTGTTTTCGCATGTGTGAAGATCTCAGCAGGGGTCTTGGTATTGTCTCCATCAACATGAAGTTAGGTAGAAGGTGCAAAGAGAGAAACCACTAAGAGAAGGGTGGTAAGCATCTTCCAGAATCTTTTGTGGGTAAGATGGCAGTATGGTAGTGGTGTGAAGCAGCAACATGAAGAGTGGTGGACAGCACCCAGTATGCACTCCATTGATGGGAGTCACAGTTGAAAGAAATAGAGGAAGCAACGGAGGCATCATCACAAAGGATGGTAGAAAAAGAGGCATAAACAGTTGGACATTTCCAAAGGGACTTGGAAATATTTCAAATGCAAAAGTATAGTGTAGATGAACCTCGACTTATGAGAATTATACCATGTTGCATAATAGTGATATGCTTAAGTCGTTTAGAATTTTGTGTGACCATGTTAAGAAATTGTTTAAATGCTTAAAGTTGCATTGTAACATATTCAAAAATTGATTTTCATTGTAATGGATTCAAAACTCTGAATGGGAATATCAGGTAGGTGGACGGTTTTCATAACTACCCAAGAATCTTGATAAAGGGATTCATCTCTATAAAGAGAGAAGAATGTAACTGAATAGAGATAGAGAGAAAAGTTACAGGATATATATACTAAGAGTGTAAAAGTGAGGAAAGAGTTAGGCTCTCTTTCCTTTAGCCAGAGAGCCATGCATGTTATGTATGAAATTGGAATTTTAATGTATTAGTTTCAATAAAATGGTATTTGTAAATCTCATCCTCTCTTTCTCTCACACATCAATTTTTTGTGTAAAGTTGAGTCTGAAGGTATAATTATTAACTTTCAATATTAGTAGTTCAGTCTTGTCTATTTTCAATTTATAACAGTCTCGAGCAAACAATGGTGGTCATTTTATCTGACAGAGAAACCAAGTGTTAGATTCTTGAATGAATTTAAGTTTATAACAGTTTTCAATAACCATTTTACAATCCATCCAATGATATTGACAAGTGATTAGAATGGTTTATGAGGCATACAAGAGCAACATTGCAATGAATAATGGCACCAAAGAGAGGGGTCAAGCCTGCAGCACCTATGAAAAAGAAGGTGGTGAATCCTTTGTTTGAGAAGCGCCAAAAGAAGTTTGGGATTGGAGGAGTGCAAAGGTGGCAGACATCATCTTAACTGAAATAGTTTTCCAATAAATTGTTATACAAATATTAAGGTTGGTTTCAAAACATGACATTGGGAGGTTGTTGAATTTTTTCATAGTCGTGAAGAGTATTACTTCCATGAAAATGGGAAAAGATCATCATATTCGGTCTTTAAGAAGAAAAGGTGGTGAGAATCTATGCCACATGGAGCCAAAGACAATGTTTCAAAATTCACATTTCAAGAGGTCGGTAAACATCATTATATTTGGTGATAGAACTTTGGAAAGGTGGAAAACTATTATAGATATATGTACATGTGGGGACAGACCACATGATGGTGGATTTGAGCTCAGTCCATGGAAACCCCTAGGGAATGAAGAATCACTGTACATCAACCACTGGTGAGTTCTTGTTCAGCAATATTATGGAAGATAGTGTATTATTAAGACAACAGTATTGTCATAAGGTAAAGAGTATAAGCCTCAAATGTGATGTTTAGAAAGGAATTTGTCGCATGCAGTTTCCAAATAATGTTTCGACATGCATGCTCGAGTTTGGACTGATTACAAGAATCAGTTATAAAGATGTCATTGATGTAGACTTAAGGAAGACAATTAAGATTTTGTAGATGTAAAAGGATGTCTTATTCTCTCTGCATCAAAGTATTTGTTGTTTCTTTTCTCCTTGTTGTGTTGTTTCTTTTGTGTTGTTCTACAAATTGGTTTGGATAGCTGGGAGTGCCTTGGGCCCCTATTTTCTAGGTCTCCTTGCATCAGGTGGTATTAGAGAAAAGGTGAGATCTAGATTCCTTCTTGTAGGCCCTAACCCTACTTGGTTGGTATTTTTGTGGGGTAGCAGAGTGTGATCTGACCTAATATTGTTAAGGATTTCAAGATGGTTCATGGGCAAGGAAATGTAGATCCAGGTCTAGCTAATATGCTATGAAAGATGGCTGGAAGATTGGAAGTTGTTGAGACAGCCCAAGATGGAGGAAGACATTTTGAAGATGTTAGAGATGATGAATTCAAAGAAGTGCTAGGAGAAGCTGCACCTGTACCTATGATGTATTAGGAAGAAGAAATATTTCTTCGAGCATTGACAAGCTTGAAGTCCACACCTCAGTTTAATCCTCCTGAGTATAATGAAAATTTGATTCTGATGAATTGATAGACCGAATAACTGATTTGGTAAGATACTTTGAATATGAGAATGAATCAGAAGAGAAGAAAGTGAAAATTGCAAGCATAAAGTCAAAAGGTCATGCATCCTTATGGTGGGAACATCTACAATTTGATCGAAATAAGAAAGGTAAAGATAAGATCAAGGTATGGTATAAGATGACAAACAAATTGAAAGGCAAGTTTCTACCTTGTGATAACTATATTAACTTGATTAGGATAATGAAAAGTTTAAAGTAGAAAGATAGCTCGGTAATAGATTATACTAGAGAATTGTACAAATTAGAAATCAGATCTAGGCATGTTGAAGATGAAGTGGAAAGAATAGCAAGATATCTTAATGGATCAATAAGTCCTTTCTATACAAGATGAGATTAGATTGGTAAGGATGGAGAGCATTCAAGAGGCATATCATTTTTCCCTAAAAGCTGAGGATAAATTGAACAAAAGATATGAACAAAGGAAAAGAGGCAGAGGTGGTAGATTCCCTAGAGGAAGAGGTAGATCTCATGGTGAAAAAAGTAGATTTGAACTAGACAAGTCAATTTAAGACACACATCAAAAGAAAGGAAATACCAAATGGAAATGTGGAATTTCATTGCAAGGAAGAGGCAATTACTCCTGAGGTGGTTATAGAAGAAGAGGGTTCCAGGGAAATTGTTACAATTGTTGTGAAGAAGGAAATTAATATTTTGAGAGTACACATACAAGGAAGAAATCTGGTTGTAGTAGAAATGATTTGGTGCAAGAGGAGTCACCGAATCAACCTTAGAGGGAAGGATATATAATGATCAGAAGGATACTTTGGAGTGAGAAAGATAAGAAAGATCCTGTTAGGAAAAGTTTTTTCAAGACCAGATGTAGAGTTGCAAATCAATTTTGGAAGGTAATTGTTGATAGTGGAAGCTCACAAAATCTAGCATGTGTGGAAATTGTCACAAATTTTTAGTTTGAAGTAACGAAGAACACGAAGCCCTATCAGATTTCATGGATCAAGGATGAACAGACATTATTGGTGAGTGAACAATGTTTTTTGAATATGAAAATTTGAAAGTATTATGATAAGCTATTGTGTGATATTATGCAAATGGATTGCTATCACATTTTGTTGAGTAGACATTAGAAATATGATAGACATGCTATACATGATGGAAGAGTGAATAGATATACTAGTTGGGTTGATGGTAAGAAAAAAATCTATTGGTGAGATATGGCCATCGGTGAAATCTTGTTTGATGGAAGGTAGACAGTTTGTTAAGGATTTTAAAAGAAATGATATATTTTATGCTTTGATTCCTAACAAACTGAGTAAGAATATAGAAGATAAAATTCCTATAGAAGTTGATAAATTGCTTACCAAGTACATGGAGATCATTTTAGATAATGTACCTAATGGTTTTCCAAAGATGAGAGATATTAGTCAATGTAAGGATTTTATTCCGGAAGCTAGTTTACTGAATAAGGAACCACATCGGTTGATAGTGACTGAGAGTGAAGAGCTTAAGTGATGATTTCATGAGTTGTTAAACAAGGGTTTGATCAGAGAAAGTATGATTCTATGTGTAGTACCAGCTATATTGGAACCTAAGAAGAATGGAGAATGGTGAATGTGAATTGATTCAAGATAAATCAATAATATCATAGTTAAGTATAGGTTTCCTATACCGAGGGTGGATGATATTATGAATTATTTGAGAGGACAAAGATATTACCAAAATTGATTTGAAGAGTGGATATCATCATATCATAATCAAAGAAGGTAATGAGTGGAAGGATACATTCAAGACAAAGGAAGGTTTGAATGAGTGGTTGGTTATGCCCTTTGGTTTAACTAATGCACCAAGTACATTTATGAGGTTAATGAGTGAAATTTTGAAGTGGAGAAAGATAATTTTACAATATTTGGGTAGTCAGAATAAATTGAATTAGAGACGTATAAAATGGGTAGAGTGTTTGCAGAGTTTCACATTTTTAATAAATCATAAGAGTGGAATTTATAACCGAGTTGCTAATGCACTGAGTATAAGGTCTTTGTTGGCCAAAATAAAAATTGAACTTCTTGGTTTTCATGACATGAAGCATTTATATGAAAATGATCCTAATTTTGTTGAGGAGTGGAGAATATGCAGAGAACCTATTTCAAATCGATCAAGTAAGTATGAAGAATATTTCATTCAAGAAGATATGTTGTTCAAAGTTATTAAGTTGTGCATACTAAGAGGATCAATGAGAACTAATTTAATAAAGGAGAAACAAAGTAGTTGTTTGGATGGACATTTTGGTATCGATAAAATATTGAGTTTGATTAAAGAAAGGTATTTTTGGCCTCAGTTGTATAAGGATGTTCAGAAATTTTTTAAAATTTGTTGAGTTTGTCAAATTGTAAGAGGATTAAGTTAGAATACTAGTTTGTATACACTAATTACTGTTCTTGAGAAACCTTGGAGTGATATCAGCATCGATTTTGTTCTTGGCTTACCGAGGACAACAAGAGGTAATGATTCCATATTTGTTGTTGTGGATAGATTTTCTAAGATGACACATTTCATACCATTTAAGAAAACATCAGATGCAGTACATATAGCAAATCTTTTCTTTAAGAAGATTGTCAGATTGCATGGATTATTGAGGAGTATCATCTCTGACTGACACAGTAAGTTTGTAAGCTATTTTTGGAGAACACTTTTGAAGAAGTTGGACACCAAGTTGAAGTATAGTTCTACATTTCATCAACATACTGATGGAAAAAAAAAGGTTGTAAACCAAAGTTTGGGTAACATGTTAAGATTCTTAGTTGGAGACACACTGAGTAATTGGGATTTGATGTTGGAACAAGCAAAGTTTGCATATAATAGTTCAGTAAATAGAAGTACTGGAAAGACACCTTTTGAGATTGTTCATGCCACAAAACTGAGAGGTATGTAAGACTTGAGAGATATTGCTAGAGAAGAGAAAAGAAGTGCTAAATTAGAAAAGTTTTCTGAGTTCATGAAGACATTGCATGAGGATGTCAAACTAACGTTGGAGAAAAGTAATCAGAAATACAAGGATACATAAAATTTTTAAAGCTAGTGATGTGGTAATGGTTCATTTTAAGAAAGGAAGATTTCCTATTGGAACATATGGTAAATTAAAAATGAAAAAATTTTGTCCTTGAAAAATATTGAGAAGATTTGACTGTGGAAATTCTTATAAAGTGGAATTACCTGATGAGATGGATATATCACCTATATTCAATATTTTAGAATTGTATGAATATCATGAACTTGATGAAGAAGTGACAGTATAGAGTGGTTATCCTAACAAATAGATAGAGGAAGTTGAACAGATTTTGAAACAGAGAGTTGGCAGAAGTAAAAGAGGAAAGGAATACATTGAGTATCTGACAAAATGGAAGAATAGACTGATTAAGGACACATCTTGGATTTCTCAATCTAAGTTGGATTCATTTCAATTTAGACCTGAAAAATGATTTTGGGAATCATTTTTTTTAACCCTAGGTGTCTTATGCAGGAGAATCTTGGGGTCTTTGGCAATCCCGATCAACCAAAAACATGTTTTCTTTTGTTCTTTATCTTTTTTGGAGACTATTTGGCAAAGTGTTTGGTAACTCTTGTTTCTTATTTCTCTCTTTCTTTATCGATGGCTCTCAGTGAATGTTGGCTTCTTGGTGAGTTGTTTCACCTATTTTTTTATGTTGGTCAGTTACCTCCTTACCGAGTTATTCTTGTTTCTCGGTTGGCTTCTTACCGAGTTGTTTATCCTGATCTGGCCAACTTCTACATTTAATTTCCATAGCATAATTAATATGGGATCTCTCATTGGGATATGTGTGGACCTAAATCTAGGTCATTGTTGTTTCCTATGTTAGATCTAGTTTCCAACCTCTATGGGGGACTCTTGTATACATTTGGTTTCTATTATTAGATTTGGGTAGTAGTAAATTAGTATTAGTTTAAGATAGAAGATTAAGTGTGAGCATATTTAGATGGTAGGTCTGTGACCAAGCATGTATGAAGATTAATATGTAAACATTTGAATGTATATGGCTGAAAATTAGAAGGCCTCATAGCTCCACATGTAATGATTTTGATGAATTAATACAAATTATTTGTTGTTTATTCTCTCCTTGTTGTGTTGTTTCTTCCGTGTTGTTATGCAAGTTGGTTGGGATATCTTGGAGTGCCTTGGCCCCCTGTTCTCAAGTTCTCCTTACGTCAGGGAATCTTTCTGCAATATGGTCAACTTTGTTACATGAAAAATAGATTATAGGAAGTTTACCTTTAAATTTTCTTTTTTCTCTTGATATTATTCTAGCCATAAGTGCATCAAGCTCATGAAGGTCATCATTTGAAGTGTCACTATCACTATTTAAACATCTTTCTTTTCCTTTCTTAGTGTTATGAAGATTCAATTATGATTTGAATGCAGAATCAACATTATGAGGGGTAATTATCAAAATTTAATAATTCAAAAGAATTAAGTCTACCAACTAGACCTTCCAGAGTTAAGTTTTTACTAGGAGTAAATCTTAGTTCTTGTATTGGAGAAACTCTAATAGCATAAATAGGAAGTCGGGTTCTCAATACCTTTCTAACAAAAATATCATTATCAATAGTTCCATTAGGTCCTCTAATAACATTCACAGCCTCTTTAACTCGACTACAATATTGAACAATAGTTTCACCTTCTAACATTCTCATTTCATCAAACTTACCTCTCAAGCTTTCAGATTTAACTCTTAGTACATTTGTATCTCCTCCACAGATAGATTATAGTTTGCCAAATTTCTTTTACAATAGTACAATATTTTATATCTTTAAATTCAGGATAACTTAGGGTTGATCCAATTTCCAACAATGCTTGATTGTGTTCTTTGTTTTCCTTCATCTGCCTAGATGTCAAAGGTTTAGGCACAGTTAATTAATCATGTTCCACATAGCATTTTTCTTCTTCTCCAATTCCAGATAGGTGTAGCTTCATCAAAAGGTTCCATGTAGGGATGTTCTTCTTGTTCAACCTTGGTACCTCCTTTTGATACATCTTGATCTTTATCTTCAAGTACCTTCAAAATTTTCCTTATAAGCACCACAATACTATGATACCAATTGTTAGAATGATTCAGAATAACTGAGAGGGGGTGTGAATCAGTTATCCTCAAGTCTAGATGTACCAATCAAGAACTTTTAAGCACTTTAACAAACTAAGATCTACTCAACAGTCCACTCGGTCAATATATTATATAACCAGAAATATAAACTTGTAGTCCACTATGCTAAAGTAATCAACTTGCAGAATATAAAACTCTTAATAGTAAAACACGTCAAATAATATTCACACAAGTATGACACCAGGATTTAATGTGGAAAAACAATATGGGAAAAACCACCAGTAACATGCTACCAATCTTTCACTCTTCTAAAGTGAGATCTATGAGGAGTCAAGCATGTTAAAGGTTAAAATACACACTGTTAGGTGTGACCTTGTTAAAGGATTTAATAACCCTATTAAAAGTGAGCCTTGTTAGAGGATTTAGATCATTCCATTAGAATTTCACCTTGATTAAAGGATTTACAAAATGACCGTTAGGTCAACCTTGATTAAAGGATTTCAAATCAATCAAGTATGAACACTATTTCATTCAAAAATATATGTTTTTCAAATGTATTCAGTTGTGCATACCATGAGGATCAATGAGAACTAATTTGATAAAGGAGAAACATAGTAGTGGTTTTGCTGGACATTTTGGTATCGATAAAACATTGAGTTTTCTTAAAGAAAAGTATTTTTGGCTTCAGTTGTATAAGGATGTTCATAAATTTGTGAAAAGATATGGAGTTTGTCAAATTGCAAAAGGAGTAAGTTAGAATACTCATTTGTATACACCAATTACTGTTCGTAAGAAACCTTGGAGTGATATCAGCATGTATTTTTTTCTTTTTTTTACCGAGGACAGCAAGAGGTAATGATTCCATATTTGTTGTTGTGGATAGATTTTCTAAGATGGCACATTTCATACCATGTATTATAAAACATTAGATGTGTTACATATGGAAGATGTTTTCTTTAAGGAGATTGTCAGATTGCATGGATTACTGAGGAGTATCATCTCTGATTGAGACAGTAAGTTTGTCAGCTATTTTCGGAGAACACTCTTTAAGAAGATGGAAACCAACATAAAGTATAGTTCTACATATCATCCACAGACTGATGGAAAAAAAAGGTTGTAAACTAAAGTTTGGGTAACTTGTTAAGATGCTTAGTTGGAGACACACTGAGTAATCGAGATTTGATGTTTTCACAAGCAGAGTTTGCATACAACAGTTAAATAAATAGAAGTACTAGAAAGACACATTTTGAGATTGGTCATGGCACACAACCAAGAGGTATATCAGACCTGAGAGATATTGTTGGATAAGAGAAAAGAAGTGCTAAAGGAGAAAATTTTGTTGCGTTCATGAAGACATTGCATGAGGATGTCAAACAGAAGTTGGAGAAAAGTAATATGAAATACAAGGATAGTGTATATAAATCAAGGAGACAAAAGATTTTTGAAGTTAGTGATGTAGTAATGGCTCATTTGAAGAAAGGCATATTTTCTGTTGAAACATATGGTAAATTGAAAATGAAGAAATTTGGTCCTTGCAAAATATTGAGAAGATTTGATATTGGAAATTCTTAAGAAGTGGAATTACCTGATGACATGGATATATCACCTGTATTAAATATTTCACAATTTTATGAATATCATGAACCTGATGAATAAGTAAGAGTACTGAGTGATTATCCTAAGAAACAGATAAAGCAAGTTGAACAGATTTTGAAACAAAGAGTTTAGTGCAGGAACACCTTAAGGTCTTAATGTAGATCTTTGAAAATTTTTCCTTGTAGGTGGTTCTATCTAACCACTAGGGTAATAAGGAATAAGCATAAAGTCCCAATATGTGTGTGTAAATAGGATTTTTTTAGTTTTTTTTTGGTTTGGTTGAAGAAGGTCCTAAATAGTATGTTTTGCACTAGATGACTAGGAAAGTCAAAGTTGGTCAAACAATGGCCAAAATCCCAAAATGAATGGAAAGATGGTATTTTAGTGTTTTTAAGTGTTTTAGGATCCAATGTAATTATTTGGGATTGAAATGTGCAAGTGAGGTTAGTGTAATGTCAAAATTGCAAAAATTGTAAAAGTTACTCATGACAACTTTGCAACTTTGCAAAGTTGTCATGACAACATTTCCTAAAATCTAGTAAATAGCTTGTAATGAGTTAGAATCATAACCTTAGGGTCTGAATATGTGGGGATAAACTATTTAAGGTTAGAAAAACTCTAATCTAAGGGTTAGACACCATATTGTATGGACTATGTTTTGAAAAGATACTTAATTGGACTGTATTTGTGCTACAGAGCCTTCATTCATACTTGAATGGATTGAATGATATTTTTTTGTGTTGTAATTAATTGACTTTGTTTGTTTATTTAATATTTGTAGTGTAAGTTTGGAAATTTAGCACTTTCTTTCATTATTTTGTAAATTCTTTTGTTTTGACTGTGTTGCTGGCCAGTCTAGAGCTAGTCATGTAAATAATGACATTTTCTTGAGTTCCCATTGTTGGAACCTAATGGCCACTTGGTATCAATAAAAGCACTATGTGAATAATGTAAATATGGATTTGGGAGCCTTTGTGAGCATGGGAGCTATTTTTACAACCAGGTCCTAATGAGTATAATGATATTCTGGCTAGGAGCTTGTACAGTGCAGAGGCAAGAAGACTTGCTTGAAGGATTGGTTTGTGCCAATCATGAATAGAATATTGTAGGGGCATGTGTCCTATATATGTGAATGAAAGGAGAGGAATATAGGAGTTAATTGGAGAATTTTTTGAGATCAAACAAACCATACTAAACAACATTCCCTAGAAACCCTTAAAAATAGGGGTTTGCAAGAAGTTCTATGTATGGACAGCGTGGAGACTTAAAACCTAGAAAATATTGAAGGTGAGAGTAAAAATACAATGAATCCACATTTATTTTGGTGGGTTCCTAAGGATAGTTGGGAAGAAATATAATTTTTCATATTTTAAGAGGCTTAATTGGGATAAAAGGGCTACAAGGCCTAACACTAGGAATTTGGGAACTCAATGGAAGAACTTTGAAAGAATCCAATCGAATGGATCAAGATTGATGGAAATTGAAGGGAAGACAGTGTGAACTCTCTTTCCTATTGCCAAGAATATTTTTGGAGCATAGTGGCTTGATTGAGTCTATGGGTGCATAATTGAATTGAGAAGGAATAGAAGGGTGTTTGAATCTGGTGGAGAGTTCTAGGGGGAAGTCGGGGGCCATGGGAGTGTCCTCTGGTTAGGGTAGAGATAGATACCCTAGTAAGGACAAAGAGAAGGTCTTGAAAAGATCAAGAAAGATCTTAGGAGTCAGAGATCCCCACCAAAGTGGTATCAGAGCCATTTAAAGGCTTGGGAAGTGAATTGTGTATAACAAATGGTAGTGAGTCAATTAGAGAAAGGATCATGGTGACCAACGCAGAGTTGGAAAGGGACTTGTTATAACAACATGTCAAGAATAAAATTATAGAAGAATCTATGGAGGAGATGAAGCACAACTTGGAAGAAGTTGTAGAGACTACAAGAAAAATCAAAGAATGGTTAGGAGAGGATCAAGATAAAGGAAAGAATCAAGTTGAAGAGGAGGTAGAACCAGAACCAGACCCTCCATTACCCAAGGAACCTTTCCTCAAATCCCTCAAGAAATTAAGTGGAAAATTATTAGAATGAATCCATGTATTCTCTGGAAGAATGGATGCAGAATTAGTGATGGAATGGATTGAGGGTATATAAAATTACTTTGAGTGCGATGCAATCATAGAGGCACAGAAGGTAAAGATAGCCAAATAAAGATTGAGATGACAAGCACTAACTGGGTAGAAGTTCTTGCAAGAGGAAAGATAAAGAGAAGCAAAGAAGCCAATAGTCAATTTGAATAGTATGGTGGCTAAGGTAAAAGAAAATTACCTACCAAAGGATTATGACATCCAATTGCATAAAAAGAGATAGAATTTCAAACAGAAGGATTTAGATGTGGCATCCTACACTGAAGAATTCCAAAAGATATGCCTTAGGTCAAGAGTACAAGAGATAGAGAGAATTAAAGTTGCTAGGTATATCAATGGACTTAGGTGAAACATTCAGGAAGAGTTAAGCCTCTTTAGCTTAACTTCTATCCATGTTTGTTCTCAAACAACCCTTAAGGTGGAAGAAAAACTCATAAAGAAACAAGATTCAAGTTGTAGGGGTAGAGGGAGAGGTAGAAACTCTAGAGGAGGACATAGAGGAGGTTCTAGTGGTAGAAGCAATGAGAGAAGAGGTCAAGGAGGCTCCAAGTTTGTTGATCAAACAAATGATTCAAACAACACAGGAGGATATGGAAGAGGAATAATTTTTCAAAGTGGTAGAAGAAGCAGATCAAGTGGTTTTGGAAGAAGCTAAGATTTTTCTTCAATGAAATGTGACAATTGTGGAAAGTTGGGTCACCCTGCCTATAGGTGTCTAGATAATCCATCATCTTTACAAGGATAGAATAAAATTGTATATGTGTAAGAGGAAGACAATACTAAACACTTTGTGGTAAGTCTTGATTAAAACAGAGGACAAAGTATAACACTTAGGAGGATCTTGATTAAAGAACCTATAAAGGATGAACACAAACAAAGGAGGGCTCTATTTAGAGTCAAGTGCAAGATTATTGGCAAGGTATGTAGGCTCATAATAAACTCGGGGTCTAGTGATAATGTAATCTAAGAGGAAGAAGTGCAAAAGTTAAAACTAACTAGGGTACCCCATGGTTGTCCATACAAAGTAACTTGGTTGAATAAGGGGCAAAACATAATAGTCAATAAACAAGTGTGGGTTGATTTCACCATAGGCAAGTATAAAGACAAGATACTCTATCATGTGCTACCAATGGATGCATCTCATTGGTTGCTTGGAAGACCATGGCAGTATGATAGAGAATAAATCCACCATGGTAAGGAGAATAATTACTCATTCAAGAAGAATGGGGTGACTTATTAAATATAGTCCTTGATAGAGGAATATAAAGTTGAGAAGATGGACTCAAATACACTCCTAATGTGTGGTAAAGAATTCCTTCAAGACATTAGGAAGGGAGAAGGAGTTGGTTATGTTATCTTGGTGAAACGAATGGACGAAGCGATGCCCAAAGAGAAACCCATGACTCTAGAATTAAAGCAATTGCTAGATCAATTTCAAGACATCATATTGGAAGGGACATGAGCTACACTACCTCCAAAAAGAGAAATCAGTCATTAGATTGATTTTTTTCAGGCGCATCATTTCGAAACAAAGCTTCCTACAAGATTACACCAAAGCATAATAAAGAGATTGCAAGGAAGGTGCAAGATCTTTTGGACCAAGGTCTGATAAGAAAGAGCATCATTCCATGTGTTGTTCCAGTGGTATTGCCTCCTAAAAAGGGAGGTAAGTAGAGAATGTGTACTGACTCTAGGGAAATAAATAGGATAAAAATAAGGTATAGATTTCCTATTTGTATAATAGAATATTTAATGGATTTATAGGGGGTGCTAAGTAATGTTATAAAATAGACCTTAAGAGTAGTTATTATTAGATTAGGATGAAAGAGGGGGATGAGTGGAAGTCATCTTTTAAAACTACAGAGGGGCTCTATGAGTGTTTAGTAATGCTCTTTGGGCTTATAAATGCACCTAGTATATTTATGAGGGTGATGAATGAGGTTCTAAAAGACTATACATGGGTGTTTGTGGTAGTATACCTAGATGACATCCTCATCTTTAGAAAAGAAAAAAAAACACATGAAGAACCTACAAATTGTGTTGAAGAGCTTAAAAGAAGAGAAGGTAACCATAAATCTTGAGAAGAGTGAATTCATGAAACAAGAGTTATACTACCTAGGATTTTTGGTCTTCCAAGGGGACTTGAAGATGGATAAATGAAAAGTTAAATCCATTTTGAGTTGGCCTACTCCTAAGACAAGGTCTAAAGTGAGAAGCTTCCATGGTTTGGCTCATTTCTATAGGAAGTTTGTGAGGAGATTCAGTGAAATATATGCACCTACCCTAGATACCATAAAGGATGGAGTCAAGACAAAGTTCATATGGACTAAGGAAGCCAATGAAGGGTTTGAAAGGTTGAAGAAGGAAGTGGTTTCCCAACCTATACTGGTGTTGCCAAGTTTTGAAAAATAATTCAATATGGAATGTGATGCTATAAAAATAGAAGTGGGTGTAGTCCTAAGTCAAGAAGGTAGACCAGTAGCCTTCTTTACTGAGAGATTGAATTAGGCAGAGTCAAGGTATTCATCCTTTGATCTAGAGCTTTATGCTTTGGTACAAGATCTTAAGAAGTGGAGACACTATTTGTTGCCAAAATAATTTGTTGTATACATAGACAACCAATCCATAAGCTACATAAATACACAAGAAAAGCTTAGTTTGAGGCATATAAAGTGGATGGAATTTTTGTAATAATACACCTTCACAATCAAGCACATGAAGGGAGTGAATAGAAAAGTTGCAGATGCATTTAGTAGGAGGTTTCTTACTATCTAAGAGATATAGTTGTAGAGCATAGGGCTTGAAATATTCAAGGATATTTATGAAGGAGATGTAGATTTCTGAGGGATCTACAATGTATGCACTGATTTTGAAAATCATTTCCATAGTGAATATTCTAACTATACATTGTAGAATGGTCTAATTTTTAAGGGGAAACAACTATGTATTCCAAGGGGTAATTCCATGAGGGAGAACCTCATCCAATATAAGTACAATGGAATTTTGAGTGGACACTTTGGGTTAAATAAGAGCCTAGACCTAGTGGAAAGATTCTACTGTTGGCCTACAATGGAGAAGGATATAAGGACATATGTTGAGAAATGTGGAGTATGTTAGAAGGAATAGGGGAAATCATCAAATGCAGGGCTCTATCATCCATTTCCCATCCCAAATAGGCCTTGGGAGTGCATAAGTATGGACTTTATAGTAGGGCTACCTAGAATACCAACTGGTTTGGATAGTGTGTTTGTGGTAATGGATAGATTCAATAAAATGAGTCACTTTATCCCATGTAAAAATACACATGATGCCAGTCACATTTCTAACCATTTATTTAAATACATAGTAAGGATACAGGGATTGCCAATGAGCATAGTTGTAGATAGAGATGTGAAATTTATGGGACATTTTTGGAAGACCTTCTAGAAAAGAATAGGCACTAATTTGGCTAATAGTTCTGCATATCATCCTCAAACGGATGGCCAAACAGAAGTAATTAACAAGGTACTTGGTAATTTTTAAAGATGTTTAACCAAGGAGTGTGGGAAAGGATGTGAACAAGTCATCCCACAAGAAAAATTTTCCTATAATGACAGTACCAAAAGGACTACTAGTAAGTGTCCATTTGAGATTGTGTATGGATTACATCTAAGGGGTGTTTTTGAGCTTAGAGACCTAAAATATTATGAAGGGATTAGTGGAAATGAAGATGAATTTTCTCAGTCTATGAGAGAGGTCCATGAGAAAGTGAATAAGACACTGATGGAGGCAAATCAGAATATTAAAGCTAAGAAGGATGAAGGGAGAAGAGACTTACAGTTTTGGATAGGAGACTTGGTGATGGTGTTTTGAAAAAAGCTAGCCTACAGAAGGTAATACCAAGTAGGCTCCATATGAGGAGGATTGGACCATGTAAGGTATTGGATAAGTATGGCCCCAATGCCTAAAATATACATCTACCCAAAGATATATCCATCTCTCCTATTTTCAATGTAAAGGACTTGGTTCAGTACAAGGGTCCAGAGATAGATGAAAAAAAGTACAGTAAAAGGGTAACTAAGGATGTGGAAGAACTCAAAGTTCTTGATCAACTCAAGCTACAAGAAGAGAGAATTTTGCATTCAAGAGGGAAGAAGAAGACTAGGAATAAAACTTACATAGAGAATCTAGTCAAGTGGGGGAACCAACCAGAATCAGAAGCTACTTGGATAGTAGAGGGTGATTTCAACAAGAATGGCATCAATTTGGAGTTCATCACACATCAGGTACACTGAATTTCTTATTGCAGGGAGAGAATAGTGCAGTAGTAGCTTAAGGTCTTAATGTAGATCTTTGGCAATTTTTTCTTGTAGGTGGTTCTAAACAACCACCAGGATAATAAGGACTAAGGATGAAGTCCCAAGATGTGTGTAAATAGGATTTGTTTAGTTTTGGTTTTGGTTTTGGTTTTGTCCAAGAAGGTCCTAAAGAGTGTGCTTTACACTAGGTGACTAGGAAAATCAAAGTTGTTCAAACAATGGCCAAAATCCCAAAATGAAGGGAAAGATGCCATTTTAGTGTTTTTCAGTGCTTTAGGATCCAATCGAGTGATTTTGGATCGAATTTTGCAAGTGAGTTTTGTGGATTCTCAAAATTGCAAAAATTGTAAAAGTTGCTCATGATAACCTTGCAACTTTGCAAAGTTGTCATGACAACATTTCCTAAAATCTAGGAAATAGCTTTAAACAAGTTTTAATATTGACCTTAGGGTCTGAAAAGGTGGTGATAAACTATTTAATGTCATAAAAACCCTAATATAAGGGTTAGATACCATATTGCATGGACTGTATTTTGAAAAGATCAAGAATTGGATTGTATTTGTGTTAAAGAGCCTTCATCCACACTTGAAGGGATTGAATGCTAGTTTTTTGTGGTGGGATTGATTTAAATTTTTTATGTAGTTAATCTTTGTAGTTGTATTTTTTCAAGTTAGCACTTTCTTTCATTATTTTGTAAATTCTTTGGTTCTGACTGTATTGTTGGCCAGTCCACAAATAGTCATGTAAATAATGGCCTTCTCTTCAGTTCCCATGGTTGGACCCTAATAGCCACTTGGAATAAATAAAGGAACTATGTAAATAATTTAAATAATTAGTTTGGAGTCTTTGTGTGTAGGAGATCTATTTTTACAAGCAGGCGTTAGGCGAGTACAGTGGTATTCTGGCTAGGAGCTTGTATGGTGAAGAGGCAAGAAAAATTACTTGAAGGATTGGTTTGTGGAAATCATGAATGGAAGAGTGTAGGGGAAATTTTCATAGATATTTTAATGCAAGGAGAGGATTAGAAGAGTTCATTGGAACACCTTTTGAGAGAAAAGAAACTAGACTGGACAACATGCCCTAGAAACCCTTAAAATAGGGGTTTGCTGGAAGTCCTATGTATAAACAGGGTGGAGACTTAAAACCTAGAAAGTCTTGAAGCTGAGAGTGAAAATATAAATGAATCCACAATTTTTTTGGTGGGTTGCTAAGGATAGTTGGGAATAAATCCAAATTTTCAGGTTTTAGGAGGCCTAATTGGGCTAAAAGGGCTACAAGGCCTAAAACTAGGAAATTGGGAACTCGATGGAAGAAATTTGAATGAATACAATAGAAGGGATCAAGATTGATGGAAATTGAAGGGAAAATAGTGTGAACACTCTTTCCTATTTCCAAAAATAGGTTGGGAGTATAGTCAATTGATTGAGTCTATGGGTGCATAATTGAATTGAGAAGGAATTGCAGAGTGTTTGAAGTTGATGGAGAGTTCTATGGGGAAGTAGGGGGCATGGGAGTGTCATCTAGTTAGGGTAGAGGAAAATACCCTAGGAAGGCCAAAGAGAAGGTCTTGAAAAGAGAAAGAAAGCTCTTATGATTCAAAGCTGCCAGTCAGAGTTGGCAAAAGTACCAAAGGAAAGGAAAACATGGAGTATCTGATAAAATGGAAGAATAGACCTATTGAGGACTCATCTTGGATTTCACAATCTAAGTTAGATTCATTTTAGGTTGGACCTGACACATGATTTAGGGAATCATTTATTTTAACCCCACGTGTCATAAGCATGAGCATCTTGGGTTCTTTGGCAATCCTGATCAACCAAAAATATATTTTCTTTTGTTCTTTATCTTGTTTGGAGACTGTTTGGTAATGTGTTCGGTAACTGTTGTTTCTCAGTCCTATCTTTCTTTACCGATGGCTCTCATTGAATTTTGGTTGCTCGGTGAGTTCTTTCACCAAGTTGTTTCTATTTCTTGGTTACCTCCTTACTGAGATGTTCATGTTGTTGGATTGGCTTTTTACCGAGTTGTTTATCCTGATCTGGCCAAATTTTGCATTTAATTTTCATAGCATAATTAATGTAGGATCTCTCATTGGGATGTGTGTGGACCTAAATCTAGGTCATTGATGTTTCCTAAGTTGGCTCTGAGTGCCAACCTCTTTAGGGGACTCTTGTAAATATTTGGTTTCTATTCTTAGATTTGGGTAGCAGTTTTAGTATCAGTTTGAGATAAAAGATTAAGTGTTAGTATATTGGGATGACATTTTTGTAACCTCACATGTATGAAGATTACTTTTTAAACATTTGAATGTATATGGTCAAAACTAGGAAGGTCTTACAACTTGAAATTTAATGAGTTTGATGAATTAATACAAAGTATATGTTGTTTCTTCTCTCCTTGTTGTGTTCTTTCTTACGTGTTGTTCTGCAAGTTGGTTTGGATAGCTGGGAGTGCCTTGGCCCCAGTCTCTCCATGTTTAATTGTGTCAGGGAATCTTGCTACAATATGGCCAACTTTGTTACATGAAAAAAAGACTATAGGAAGTTTACCTTTAAATTTTCCTTTTCCTTTTGGTAGTCTTGTAGCCATAAGTGCCTCAAGCTCATTAAGATCATCATCAAAAGTGTCACTATCACTATTCACACATCTTCATTTTCCTTTCTTAGTCTTATGAAGAGTCAATTATGATTTGAATGCAGAATCAACATTATGAGGGGTGAAATTATCAAAATTTAACAATTCAAAAGTAGTAAGTCTACAAACTAGACCTTCCAGAGTTAAGTTGTTACTAGGAGTACATCTTAGTTCTTGTATCGTAGAAAATCTAATAGAATAAATAAGAATTAGGGTTCTCTATACCTTTCTAAAAAGAATGTCATTATCAATAGTTCCATTAGTTCCTCTAAAAGCATTCACAACCTCTTTAACTGGACTACAATATTGAACAATAGTTTCACCTTCTAACATTCTCATTTAATCAAACTTACATCTCAAGATTTCAGATTTGGCTCTTAGTACATTTTTATCTCCTCCATAGATACATGATAGTGTGTGCCACATTTATTTTGCAGTAGTATGATCTTTTATATCTTCAAATTTAGGATAAATTAGGGTTGATGCAATCTCCTTGATAATTCTTGATTATGTTCTTTATTTTCCTTCATCTTCTGAGATGTCAAAGGTGTAGGTATATTTATGTAATCATGTTCCACATAGTATTTTGTTTCTTCACCAATTCCAGATAGGTGTAGCTTCATCAAAATTTTCATGTAGGGATGTTCTCCTTGTTTAGCTTTGGTACCTTCCTTTTATATATATTGATCTTTAGCTTAAAGTAGCTTCAAAATTTTCCTTATAAGAACAACAATGCTCTCATACCAATTATTTGGATGATTCAAAATAACTGAGAAGGGATGTGAATAAGTTATCCTTAGGTCTAGAAGTACCAATTGAAGTGTTAAACACTTTAACCAACTCAAATCTACTAATAAATCCACTCAATCTCTATATCATATAATCAACAACATAAAAATGCAGTCCACTGTCCTAAAGTAATCAACTTATAGAATATAAAACTCTTAATAGTAAAAAACATCAAATATCATTCACACAAGTATGACACCAGGATTTAATGTGGAAAAGAAATATTGGAAAAAGCACTAGTAACATGCTACAAATCTTTTAGTCTTCTGAACTAAGATATGTGACAAGCCAACCCTAAGTTAAAGGTTACAATAAAAACTATTATGTGTTCCCTATTAAAATATTAATCACCCTGTTAAAAGTGAGCCTTGTGAGAGGATTTAGATCATTCTATTAGAATGTCACCTTGACTAAAGTATTTAGAAAATGAATGTTATGTCAACCTTGATTAAAGGATTTTAACTGATACAATGGTTAGAAAGTAACAATAGCTTTAATCTGAAACACACAACTCACTTTGCAAATATAGATCTCTTTCGCTCAAATGCTAGTTCACTGAATGACCTTCATTATCATCTTTATCTCTCAGAACTTCTTGGAAATCCATCAAGAAATAACTACTTCACAGTTCTTTAGTGCTCTTCTCATCCTTCTCAGCCTTCTACTTAGACTAGCCAATCAATTGAATCAACCTTCACACACATAACCTACAATTATGTTAATCTTATACCTCTTTGATAAGGTAGCTCAATCTTTTTCTGCTTAATCATCATCATAGATCTTAGGGTTTGGTTAGATCCAGCAAAACCTTCCAACATTTCATTCTCCTACTTTTTAGATACTTCTCAAAACTCCTTCTTGAATATATACATAGAAATGGTTAAACATATGTTAAATGGTCATTAAATGCTCCATGACACTCATCCTTATCATCTACACAATTTACATATCCCAATAATTAAATTGTCATTTAGGATCTCAAATATTTCATAAACAATAAAATCAAAATCCAGAAATCAAGCTGAAAAAAAAAACTGTAAAATACTGGCACTCGTTCATCACTTTGTTCTTTTGCTTATTCATCACTAGATAACTCGATAAATACTGATACTTAGTTGACACTATATAACTCGACATGTACTGGCACTCGGTGGACACTCACATCACTCAGTTTAAACATAATTTCCTTAATATTCTACTCTTTTTCTTGGTCAAGACTAATCTTTTTGTCTTCCATTCTTCACTTGGTGTTTTGGATAAAAAAACATTATCTTGTCATTGTGCCAACTAATCAAGTATCCATTTTAGTTTCTCATAACTCCACCATTTCACTAGGTCTTCTTAATATCTCCTCTTTTAAGATCTTATTCATCAATCAAATGATATGGAACTTTACTAGATATCAACTATCTTACAAGTTAAGGTTTGACATCAATGAAAATATAACAATTGTTTCAATTGTAGCTTCCAACAAAAGTTTCATCAACTTTTGCGAGGAACAATTTGACTAGTGAAATTGCCCCAAAAGTGTCAAATTCTTAACAAAAATTCAGCTTGTCCCAACCATTTTTTGAGTGAAAATTTAAGGATATAATGATTTAGGTCCCTGGCTTCTAGATTTGAAGTTACACAAGAATATGAGATTCTGGTGATAGTAATTTTCAGATTCAAATTCCTACCTTATCCATCTTGTTTCCAAGTGCACTTATTCTTCCTACTATTCCTTTACAATTACTTTATTAGATCATATCTATCCTTTATACTCTATCATATCACATTTATCCTCTTAGGAATCCAAAACCCTCTTGGTCATTGAAATTGAATTATCACCCTTCCTCTTTTTGGTTGTGCTAATCAAATTTTTCTTAAGGGTGTGTTTATATTCCAATGTATTCCACAAGATCTTTGTGAGTCTTCTAGATCTTAGTATTTCTCACCATTTCCTATTATACATTTGGTAATCCATGCAAACTAAAGATCTCTTTCAAGAATACCTCTGTTATTTTTTATGCCTTATAGTGTGTAGATATTGCAGATAAATGTGTGAATTTGGTTAATCTATCCACGATCACAAAGATGCAAAGTTTCTCTCGTACCCTAGGTAACTATTGATGAATTCCATTGAAATATTTTTTCATTTTTGGTTTGGAGTGGGAAATGGTTGTAATAGGCCTACATGGTTACTCTATTTCATCTTGTTCTTTTGACAAGTCATGAATATTTGGACATATTTCAAAATGCCCTTTTTAGGCCCTTCCATGAATACTTTTCCCTTATCTTTTAATAAGTCTTCTAAAACCCTAGGTGTCCTACTAAAGGGTTTTCATGATACTGCATCATAATTATCCTCTTAACCTTCAAATTTTTATTTAATTAATATCCTTTCCTTATATTAAATAATTTCATCCACTATCCTATATTCATCATTTGGTATCTTTCCTTTCATTATATCAATAGTGTGTGGGTCTTTAGGACATTCAAAAATAATATAAGTTTTCCAATCTCTTGTGATGCTTGTTAAGGTGTTTATGTGGCATTTTCTTGATAAAGCATCAGGTACCACATGGATCTTTCTTGCCCATTTTGGTTGGCGTTCATTTGGCTCCTTCTTATTCATAAAGAATCTTAGTTTGTTATGATCATT
Organism: Thuja plicata; assembly: GCA_018584345.1. NCBI lineage: Eukaryota > Viridiplantae > Streptophyta > Pinopsida > Cupressales > Cupressaceae > Thuja > Thuja plicata. Next base: position 1,630,113 of record MU225126.1, read on the forward strand.
CTTAATATTTAATTTCCCATATACCAAGTATTGTGTAAAATTGGTTAAGGCGTTCATCATACCTAACATCTCATTATCATAAATAGAGTAATTTTGCTTAGTCTCTATAAGATTGTAGCTCTTGAGGGAAATGTGTTGTTTAATATGCATGAGTACTACACAAATTCCTTCTCCTAAAGGATTACATTGAAACTTTAAATGGTTTTGAGAAATTTGGAATAGGAAGGATATGGGATAAGTTGATTTCTACTTTTCCTTCTTGAAGCCTTGTTGTGTTGTGTCATTCCACCCAAGTTCTCCCTTCTTGGAAAAATATGTTAACAAAGAAGCTAGTTTGGATAATCTTTTTACAAAATGTCTATAGCAACTACATAATCCAACAAATCCTCTAAGTTTTGTTAGAGTCTTAGGTTTCAACAACTATTTTTTTGCCTTAATATTTTCCCCATTCATGCTCACTCTTGTTACATTTATATCATATCCTAGATAAAGGATTTATTCCAAGACAAATGCACATTTTGAATCTTTTGTAAACAATGATTTAGAATTTAGGATACTCAAGAATCATTCAATTTGTTGAAGATGATCTTTCTATGTCTAACTATACATGAGGATATCATCAAATAATATAAATAAAATTTTATTTACTGCTTCTAGAAGATATGGTTCATACATGATTGAAAAAATGGTCATGGCATTATTAAGGCCAAATGGTAAGACTAGGAACTTGAAATACCCATAATAACATCTTCCTTCCTCATCCTAATTTGATGTATTTCAAAATCACAAATCAATTATGGAGAAATAATTTGCCCCATGAAGCTCATTAAAAAGTTAATCCACTCTCAGAATGGGGTAGCATTTCCTAATAGTTTTTGTTTTCAATACTTTGTAATCTATACACTTCCCCATTATTCCCTCCTTATTTTTAACAATAAATACTAATAATGCAAATGATCTTGAACTGGGTTTAATGGATCCCATTTATAATATTTATTTATAATCTTTTTTTCAAACTCATCTTTATATATTTTAGGGTGTTTGTAAGGGGTGGTAATTACTGGGTTTTACCCTTTCTCTAACTCTATGATGTTTTCAAATATCCTTTAGGGTGGAAAACCTTGTGGAATGTCAACAAATACTTTTTGATTATGGGTTGGATGTCCATATGTATGACTGACCCCTTTGGAGTAAATTTTGTTCAAAATTGGGCATTAGGAACCCCACTCTCCTTGCCCACATCTAAAATTTATTTTTATTCTCTTACATGAGACTAGCTAGGGTTATTTGTTAGGTGTGCCCTCTATCTTTATTTCTTATCCCTCTTAGTGGAAATAGATATTTAAATTAGGAAGATCAAATATAAAATACACCAAAGAGTATATCTATGAGGTCCTAAGACTAAATCTTTGTTTAGTGGTACAACATGTATTTCCACTCTAATGGAATGTTTTCCTAACATGATTTCTTCTTCTGGAATTATTTTTGTACATTCAACCAAATACCATGTGGCTTTATTTGTTGTAAGTCCTTTGAAATTATTGGTCTTTAGTTTCATTTTTAAACAAGTTTTTCATCAATAAAGTTATGGGAAGCCCTACTATTGACTAACTATATAACTCTTTGCCCCTAGATGGTACTTCTAATTTCTTATACTTGATGCTTGGAAGCTTGAGAGAAGGTTCCTATCACTTCATATTCTTGGTCTCCATCTTCATTTCTTGCCTTCTTAATATGATTTTCCTCAATTTCTTCACCAATGAGAGCTTCTATTTTTTGAGCTCGGCCTCTTTTTTCGCATTTATGGCTAGGTTCCCAATTTTCCTTACATCTGAAACATAATTTATTTTTCTCAAGTTCCTCTCTACGATAGATATGTCCCTGACCCCAAGATTTTTTTCAATGGAAACATTGCCCCTTTTTCTTAATTTTATTTCTGGATGTGGAAGTTGTATGGTGTCCTTCATTTTTGTTAAAGGCTTTTTTTTGGCTATTTTTTAGTTTTTATGCTGGTGGTTGAATTTTCCAACCTCAAAACTATTTAAAAGTAATCATCAAGTTTTTCAGGTCTAAAGGAACTTACTGGGCCCTTTAGTGCATCCTTCAATGACCCTACAAATAGATAGGCAAGACGATCATCGTCCACTCCTGAAACTCGAACTGTAATCTTTTGGAATTCAACAATGTGCCCTTCAACTAATATTTGTTGTTTTAGTTGAGTCCATCTTTTAAAATATTCTACGGGGGTGCCAGCAAGAAGTTGGGTCCACTTTTTGGGCAAAAAGTGGAAGTGGTTTTCCTGATTTTCAAGTTGTCTATCAATTGATGTCAAAATTTGAGGCACTTAGAGATTGAATATCAAAAAAATCCACTAATAGAAAATGTATTTCTCAGAGTCTATTTTTCAAATATGTAATTTATTTAAATACCCACATAGTAGAAAATATATTTAGTAGGCATGTTTAAAAACCTCTTTTTCAAAATGTCTGTTTCAGGACCATACCCCGCGTGTGTACGGCCACCCTTTTTTGAAGTAAATAAATGAATTTTTCTAAATCCTTTTGGGGGAAGGTACCTAACACATCAAAGATTGGTCAGAATATTTTTTCTTATTTTTTAATTGAATATTTTTTTTTTAATTAATTTTTAATTGACTATAAAGTAAATTTTCAAAACCTCTCGTGTACGGCCACCATAATTTGATGAAAATTTCACTTTTTTGAGAAATTTTTTTTTTAATTTTGAATAGAATTCTATGTAGATTGGTCACATATAATTCATTTTTTCAGAAACCTAAAATCAAACAAGTTATTAAAGTTTTAGTGAACCTTACTATTTCAACTTTAGGTTGGATTTGGCGTAATAATTATTGGAAAAATACTAAAATTTGTCATATCATTATAAAAATTATATTTTTATAATCTTCACAATA
>MU225126.1:1642055-1660716 GCA_018584345.1 Thuja plicata
CAAATTAAAATTTAAAACTAAATATATAACAATTTATTTTAATTATATTTTAAAAAACTATAAACATTAAACAGAATATACAATTTTTAACATTAATAAAAAGAAATAAAAACAATAATACGTACCTAAAAAAATGGTAGCAGGGGAGTCAGTGGTAGCTCTCAAAAACTATAAACATTAAAGACAATATACAATTTTTAATATTAAATTAATTAAAAACAATAATAAAAAAGATTTTTAATAAAAACAAATAAAAAATAATAATACGTACCTGTAGGAGGAAAAATGGCAGCAGGGGGGTCGGTGGTAGCTCTCAAAAATGGGTACCTGTTCAGATAAAAACGTGATCCCATTTTGCAAAATGTGAAAATGATTTGCAAAACGGTTTAAAACAAATTTTAAATACTTTTAGAAAACGGGCACCCATTTTTTAAAAACGGGTGCCCGTTTTGCTACGGGTACCCGAACCAAAACGGGTGCCCATTTTGAAAATGGGCACCCGTTTTAAATTTACGGCTCAGGGACCCGAACCATAATGGGCACCCATTTTTTTAAAAATGGGTGCCCGTTTCTGGTTGCCAATTTTTTTTGGCCACGGACTTCCGCAGAATTGGCACTCAACTTTTTGCTTGCACCCACGGGGTTCTTCCTATCAAATATTTGTTCATTTTTTGTGAGAATTCTTCATATGAGGTTATATTTTGCATCTCTTGATTGTGGATTCTATGGTACCACCATTCATTGGCTAATCCTTCCAAGTGAAGAATAGAAAATTAAAGTGCATACTCTTTAGTCATTGGGATGAGAGTCAAATAAGTGTTCAAATTTTACATCTAGGGAAAGGCTGTAAATTATTCAAAAGTTATAAGTTTTGTAATCTCAGGTTCAAGACATGTATAAGCTCTAGTATTATCTATAATATTTTTTGAAGGCTGATATGTTCCTTCCTCCACCCTTGACATATCTTCCCTAAGTAGGAAAGGTGTGTTTGGTAACCTATAAGTTGATGACCCACAATTATTCTTAGAGTGGTTGGAACTTATATCCCTCCCATTGTTGAACTCTTTTCAAGTTCATTGATTGAGTTCCTCTTTTTTTGTAATTCTTGGAGAAGTGCCTAGTTTTCTTTTTGCATTTTTTTCATAAGGGTTTGATTTGTTTTTTCAGAAAAGGCTCTCAGTAAATTTGCTAATTTTTCATTCATTTTGGTTTTATTCCCTTTTCTTTAATAGGTTTGCATTAACTATCCCAATAGGGTGACATGATTATGCTTTGATAGGAATTGTAATGTCCCCTCTCAGGAGCCTATTCAATTTCATAAATTATCAAGTTATGAAATTAGGTTTAGCTTAAGATATTATTTGTAACCAAAAAATATCAGAAAATCATGCATTCTTGTTCTTACCTTGCACAACTCCTTACTAATTCCCCATCTTAAGGAATGTTCATATTTTTTGTCTGTGGAACATTAGGTAACCATTTGAGTGAGTTTCCTCAAAGGATTTGTGGAAAATATATGCATTACCTATTTTGAAGAAATGTCCTCAAAGTTTCATTATAGAAGTCCTTATCCCCATCTTGAGAGTTCCTTTCTACCAATGGTATTGCTCCAATTTCCCAAACAAATGATATCATTTCCTCTTAATAGGATTAGAGAGAGACTGGGAAAGAGTACTATGAGTATAATAATGTAAAGTAAGAGATATTTAATTCAATCTCTTCTATTTAATAGACATCCTATGTATTCTAATGCATTCTTATTGTGGATACACACACACACACACACACACACACACACACTATCACATACAATCCTATGTGTTGAATACCCTTATATGTTCAAAATACACATATGATATAATGTAAACAGAGATGGTATTAATAAATCTCTATTGATATACATATACATCATAAAATAACTATGTGAATGTTTAGATTTCACATGGGTAGATCAAAATATCTACTACTGCAACTCATGTATTCTACTATAAAAATTCTTTGGGACAATTATTTAGCTATAGTAGTAATTGTAACTATTTAGTCTCAAATAATTATTGAAGGAAAGAAAACATGTATTGATGGAGTGTTTGTTGAGTTCAATGGTTCTCCTATGGCTTACTAGTCCAGTCCCCATATATGTATTAATTTCAAGCAATACTCTTGAGCTCTAGTTTACACTCAACCATATACTCCTATAAATATACTCGATGCACCTTCCTTGGAGGGATTACGACTATCGTTAGATCTGTTTTTTCTTTAGTCTCTCCCTTTGAGTGTTTTAAAAACTAGTGGGCCACCACATGTCACTCTCATGTTGGATTACCTTTTCACCTTGGGTCGATCTACCTCCCAGCCTACATTTCTAATTGGGGCCCTTTCATTATCCCATGGTCTCTTTCTCTCCTCTATGTGTTAGACCATGGGATGATGAGCTTCTCACACCTATATCACTGGCCCTACTCTTTATCTTTCTTCTCTTCTAGGCTATGTGTCGCTCCCTCGTTATCCCGTAATCCTTATAGTCTACCTATGTGTTAGACCGCGGGATGGTGAGTTTCAACCACCAGTCTTGGTGGCCCACAATCGCCTGATTTGTCCACCGATCTACCTAGTCACCTGTAAATTTGGGATGGGCCACCATGTATTGACACCTCGCTATCCAATATTATTTATTTGTCCTCATCCCTAGGATTATGGGATAGCGAAAAGATGACACTTTTCCTCACTGTCTAACTCAGATTAGTTATGTGACACTCTTCTTTTCACTTGGGAAATTGGCCCCATTATGCTATGTGGCATCACCTTGCAATCCTGAAATCCTTGTCATCCTTGGTGTGTTAGACTATGGGATCACGAACAACCGCCACTTTTTGTTCTTTTATTAACTTAGTCCCACAAAATATCTCTTTATGTTGACCGCCAGTTTGTGCACCATGTTACTACCGAGAAAGAACCGCTCACGTAAAGGAACTTACCCTTTTCCACTTCACTTTATTGTTTTGTATAAAATTAACTCATATCTTACCCACATCGTGAGTGTGTGGTAAGTCTCTTAGGATTTTTTCTTTTCTCTACTCTACTCTATGCACATTTCAACCAGTGTTCCCTCTAATCTACTCCACAAAAATTCTTCGCCCACATTCTCAGAGTACCATGAAGGTTTTAATTTATTTGTATCATGTCTCTCCATGGCATGCTACGATCAAACTCTTCTAGCAGCCCATTTTCTCTATATGCCATTGATAGAAAGACCGTCTCTCTAGCAAAATTGCATCAATGGTGAGAAATTTTGGTAACCAAAATAATGGAAGTGGATATAATGAGACTTAGACTTGCTTATTGTCATGTGGCTAAATGTTATCTTGATTATAGTAATTTCATGAATAGCCCATGGTTTTATCTTGTTCATTGCCTCTTAGTTATAAAATTGTCTTAGTCATGTATTTTATGCATTGCTACCAGCGACATTGGGGAGCCTAAGAGGACTTTGGTATTTAGTTTTATGTTTAGCAATCATATTGTGTTAAAGAAATATATATTGGTTATTATTCTCGTACCATGCAGCAGTATTAGTAATTTTAGTTGTATCTATTTTTGATAAATGAAAACTATTAATCACCTTATTCTTTGTTAGATGAGTTGTTCCTCTTAGGTTCGCACAGAGGATTCATAAAATTGAACCTTATTCTTTCTTGATAGAGACATTGTTTGTACAAGATGTAAATACAATAGAGAAAGTGTAGATTTAATTCAGGGATTATTAAAATTATATTTATATCATAGTTAAAGGATGAACCTAGGAAGCCAATAATAATCACATTAAAATATTTGCACCTATATCACATATTGATACTATTAGATTATCATACTTTGACAATTTATTGAACTATATATTTTATAAGATAAATAAATTGATTTTTTGAAATTTGAAATGCCTTATATAGAGTATTATATTTGTAGCATGAATATCAAGTATATACTGGGTTTTAGGAAAGGGGACTTTCCCTGTAAATATCTAGGCATGCCTATTGATAAAAGAGTTGGGTCTAATAAACTATAGGATCCTCTAATTGGGAAACTAAATCGGAAGGTTGAAAACTAGAAAGGGGGGTGGTTATATAATGCAGGATAAGCTACAATGATTAAATCTATCCTATACGTAGTTTCTACCTATCAAATTTCATGTTTATCTCTTACACAAGGTGCAAAGGAAAAACGATAAAACAATTTGAATTTTTTTTTCTTTGCAAGGAGTGTAAGACCATAAAAAATGACTCTTATTAGTTGGGAAAAAGTTATGCAAACATTTTAATGTAGGTGGGATAGGTTTTAGAAAGATGAAATGGAAGAACTTGGCTTCAGGAGCTAAGTTGGTTTGGAAAATCTATAAAGAACTTGATAGGAAGTGTTCCAAGATTCTCATTAATAAATATCTTCAAGACAACGACCCTATAAGTATTTTAAGAACTAGGAACCCTCCCAAAGGATCTAGACAATGGAACTTTATCCTCTATTATAGGGAAATAATTTCTAGTGACCTAACCTGGGATATTAGAAATGGTGATTCTGCTCTATTTTGGGAAGATTCATGGTGTGGATATGTAGCTATGATTAGCTTAGTACCTCCTAGGGTGAAGGAAATATTATCAAATCATTGGGGTAATAAAGTGATTATTTTGAGATTCTGATTGGAGACCCAAATCTTGGTTGTACATGAAAATCACTAGATGCAACCCCACTAACTTGCAATGGAAGATTAGAATTACTCTGAATTCTTACTACTAGACAAATTATTCCCAAAAATTGAGAGAAGAAATTTGTATGGATAGGATCTAAGTTTTTATCCTATGGGGTCAAAGATGGATACAACTCTCTAGTTAAATCTCAACAATGGTAAGATTTAGATATATCATTAAATTTGTACGGGGACAAAATTTGTCTTCTGAAAGATGGAATGTTTCGATGGGAAACAATACACAAAAATACAATAAATACTGAATGGTTTAGGTAAATTGGTTATGAGGAACTGACAATATGCCCCTTATTTGAAAATGAAGAGGAATCTATTGACCACATTTTACTCAATTGCCCATTTTATTTAAACTGCTGGAAATAGTTATGTAAAAAGTTTCATTGGAAAATGACAATGTCCAATAACCTAATTGACCATTTAAAAGCTTGGGAAATTATTTATAAGAAAATAATTTATCATGTATTATATGGAAAATATCTCCTTCCATCCTAGTTTGGGAGCTATGGAAGGAGCATAATAGAAGTTTATAAGGAAATGAGATGAGCATTGCTAAAACTATTAATAATAGATTAATAAATTTGAGACCTGTAGAAGGTATATTCTCTTATTGGAAAAAAAAAGAGAGGAAATGAGTGGCATAGATTAATCATACCACCAAAATTTTGCAAGGGAGGGAAATATTGTATTAAGGAAAGAGAAACATGCAAATAGAATGGTCCGCAGTTTGGATGATACAAACTAAATTTTGATGGAGATTTGAGGGGGAATCTAGGTATTGTCGATTTTGGTTGTTTGGTAAATATGCGAGATGGTTATATATGTGGTAAGTTATCCAAGCCTATTTGTGTATCTACAAATGGTATTGCATAATTCAATGCCCTTGTATAAGGGTTTCTATTCTATAAGGACTTGGGCATTATACAAATGGAAATTGAATGTGTCTCATAGATTATTATAAACGCTCTTAGAATTGGTAGTACCCCTAATTTCTGATTGAACTCCATATTAGAAATGGCCATGGAGTTACTAAAGCACTTTAGTCAAGTGAAATATAACCATATTTACCGAGAAGGTAATAAACTGGTTGACAAACTTTCAAATATGGGTGTTGATGGTTTATATGTGGACAATATTGGAGACATATAATCACTATGTTTTGATATCTTTCTTCTCACCTATAATCCTACTTATTTTATCCCTTTTAGTTCTTATTAATATATCCATTTAGTACTTCTATTTATCTATCTCATAGATCTATTGGACATGCTTTTATATCTATATAAGATTGATGATATTATGACTCTTTAGCTATAAAGTATACTTCATCACTTTAATTTATTAATTAGTTGTGAACATAGTACACATCAAACCCTCGAATGGCAGGCATATAAATTGTTTGCAAGAAACGTTCTTTAAATTATATTTAAAATTTAAATGCATTCTTTTGTTATAAGATAAGATCAAACCATTAATCTTAATGATCACATAAGTAACCTTATGATTATATAATAGATTAATATTATTTTGATTAATATAGCCTTTGAAAAAGTAATTTTCCATCTTATGTGACTATATCACTTTAAGTTTCCTTACACTATTGAAGACTTTAGGGATTTGGGAACAAGCAAACCAAAATAAACACTTTATGTTCATACAACTTATCTAATAGATCAAGGATTGTCTGACATGAATGATATGCTTCCTTATTGATTCTTATTATTTAAGATATGAGAAGGTATTATAGAATGATGTAATTTCAATTATAGTAATTGATATGATATATTCTACTTTGATCAAGAGTTGCACTAAAAGAAAGGGTAGATATTTGACTCTATTATACATAATATGTTGAGACCTATATGCAAATTCAAATATCATAAGAATCCATTTCCTTTTCATTTAAATTTAGACCCCTATAAAAATCATTATAATCTCTAATTCACCATCTCTAATTGACTAATTCACCATCTATAATTCAAAATACAATGCTTGCAGCCTTATTATAGGTTCTTCTTTAATCTTTATTGTTTAAGAATGCTATTAATTAGATTTTTTCATGATATTCTAGAGTAATTAGATATGAAAATATGATCCTAACATAATATACTATCCTATTTCTTATTTTTTATTACTTTGTATGTCTTAGTAACTTTGTGTAATGCCCACCCTAGTATCTTGATATTTTGCACAGACATGATTTCTATATTGAGCATTATGGACTCTATGTTTTGTTTATTTTTAGTTGATGAGACATTATGAGTATATGTTTGGATAATTAAAATATTTTATGGAAGATAGAAAATGATTTAAAAGTTTTTATCAGGACATGTTATTTCATCTATTTGATTGTATTTTTTATAAAGATGATTCAATTCTTGATCTACATTATGGAGTAATGATTATTTTTGGAGCTAACCATACTAATACAATTATGCCTTGATATTGATGGTATCTGATGTATTTGTAGGATGAGGAGAGGCATTCGTAGTCACTTGTATAGGAGTTCCACAAGATGTCTCACTCTCCCTCCTTGTTTGACATTGATTGTATATTTATATATATGTACACATGTTTCTCTTGACTTGGTGATGCAGGATGCAGGTACTAGGCATCGAATTCACCTGGCTACATAGGTCTGAGCGTGCCTTAAAAAAATCCTTGAACGTTGTTGTGTGGAGATATATCCAAAATCACTCTCAAAGGAACCTTTTTGACTTAGCTTCATGTTTAGGAAGTCACCTCAGTTGGGGGGGGGTTAAGTAGTTTTATGATTTTGTGATTTGGTGATCTATTCTTTAGCGTATGTTTTCTTTGTCTTATTATTTGTATTTATATATTAAGGAATGATGCTTCTATATCTTTTGAAATATGAATTTGATGCTTTATTTGTGCAATATATATGTGTATGTATATATTGGTGCACACATATATACCTATAGACATTTATCTTTATCTTGTAAAATTAATGATGTAATTGAAAAATAAAATATGATAGAGTAATAATATTTCAATATATAAAACTAATCTTACCTAGGAGTTTTGAACCTGAGACCTCCTAGTAGTTAGGCTAGTTAGTTTCCATTGGGCTATGTGAATTCCTTGAGGATTATTTTCACCTTTGTTCTTTTATGGTCTTGGTGAGTTAAATAAGTAAATAAATATAAATTAAACCTTTAGTTATGCTTTTGGGAATTGTTTTAATGTTTTTAAAACTAACTATATTAGTTGGAGCCATTACTTCCCGTAAAGAAACTCCTCCAGCTATATGGATGGATTTTGATATTTGGAGTAGGTGAGGAGTTTGGGGTTTTATGGGGGGAGAAAATTGGATAATCATTTCCAAGAAGAAAATTTTAGAAGTATGAAACAGTTGGAGTTAGGATTATGTTGTAGGAAGGAGGAGTTTTATCTTAGGACAAACTTGGAAATACAACCTAGAAGGAGAGCAGACATCAGATATTTGGAAGGAGGGACTAGTTCATACGGGAAGCAGAGGTTGATCAACTTTGGAAAGGTTTCTCCGTAGGCCCCTAGGTAGGATCTGAACCATAGAAAAATACTCCTTTCATTTTGGTGTGTGTGTGTGTGTGTGTGTGTTTAATAATGTTTGATATTCATTTCCTAAAAGTTTATATGGTGAGAATTTTTCTGAAAGATGGGGAATAATGTATCAATTTTTTCATGAATAATGATGTTATATAATGATATAATTTCCTTTTTAATCTCTCTAGGAAGGTTATGTTTTCTTTACAGATGTATAGGATGCTTTATTTTATGTATTTAGGTTTCAGGGAAGATTAGGAAGTTTAGGTATGTGTTTTTTTAGATGTTTGAGGAAGTTCTACAAATGGTTATTTTTACCCTATGTTATGCAGATTTTGGAAATGTTTTGTCAATTGTTTTTGTTCTATTATTTTGGTCTGCATCTTCCAGTTTTGATCTTGTTGTTTGTCTACTTCCTTTTTCCCATTTCAATGTTCAATATATTGCATATGGTAGAACACTAAGTTGTTCTTAGTATGTATTGTATATGAAATCCTTGTTATCTTCCTCATATTGCTCATGGTTAAGGATTAGGACTCATCTTGAGGGTCTGAGTAAACAAGAGGGTTTCTTTAACATATGAATCAGAGCATTTGAGATGTTTTCTTTTTTTTGGTATGTTTTTGGGGTAGGGAACTAGATACCCTAGGTGAGTGGCTCACCATAGGTGCTAGAACCCAAAGTGGTTGCCAGGGAATCCTATGGGTGAGTTTGTAAACAAGTGATAACATAAAAATCAAATTGGGAGGGGGGTTTCAAAAGATAATGAAAGATATATATTTAATGGATAAATCCACATAGACCTATTGGAGTACTTATACCATGGGTAACTTCCAGGGTGGATCCTGAAACTTTGAGAGGGGACCGGTGTTACATGGTTTCCAGGGAGGATCCCAATGCACAGGCTATGTGATGACAGTCACCTAGGCAGTATTCTAGAACCTAAACCTTTGGTGCATAGTATGGTGGTTCTTTGTTTTTTATGCATTTTATCTTTTGGTATTTGATTACATGGTTCTTTTTCTTTAGATTTCCTTATACCCTGAGAGTACTTTGGTTCTATCTCCTAGCACAGGGGGTGGAACTTTACAAGTTTCACATGGTTAGGTGGCAAATCTCTTCTAGGTACTATATGTGGTTCGTGTCTTGGCTTGGATTCAAATTTATTCAGTGATGAAAATTTCCTTTAAAATTTTCTTGTACTACTATCCATTGTAAACAAAGATGTAGAGATCTGTTGTAAGCCCTTGGGAAATTTGATGTATTTGTATTGAATATTAAAGGAAAAACAATCTAATTTGGGAAGGGTAGATTTAGGAACATCAAAGGGAATGTTTATTTAGAAATTAGAAAGTTGTAATAAACAAATGTGATTATGTATTTTATACCCTATCTCTCTTGAAATGAAAATTGGAAGTAAGAGTTAATTGTGTTTCGGTAATACAAATGAATTATGTGTAGGCAACGTTAATTGGAAATGAAATTAAAGAAAAGGGTAAATTATGTTTAGAAGTAGAATGTATTTATTTATGTCTCCTTTCAAAAAAAATCTAAATACAATGCAAATTAGGAAAGGAAATGAATTCATTAAGGTAATTTATAGAATCAGTATTCTTTTTATATTCATGAAATCAGTTAACGGGAACCTTTAAGGACATGTTCATTTTTATAATTTCTAAAATAGTCTTAGTAATGTTTTAAAAAATAAATCTAGTTGTTATCTTTGTACCTTAGACCTGATCCTTATGGGTTCCCTGGCGGGGACATTACACTTTGAAGGAAGCACTCACGTTTCATTGACTACGGTGTGAAGGTATAAGTAGTGGTTTGACTCTTACAATGTGATTAAATTTAAACCTTTATTTGTTATGAATAAAGTTTCAATTTAATTCACATAATCAATTTGATTTTGGATAAATTAACATTGCTATGGAGGCATTATTTTTTTCTTTTAGCATAGTCACATGTTATGACAAAGGATTAAAGTAAGGATACAAGGATGCGACATAATAGGAAATTGATTATGACAACATTAAATAATTGATAGTTAAATTATGTAATTCTAGTTTAATTACAAAAAACACCTAGAAGATTAGCTTTCACAGGAAAATTTGTACATTTAATATTGTATGTACGAATAAGATAAAGTAATATTTGTATTTTTGTTTACTTTTCTTGACGAAAAAATCTTGGGCTAGACTAGAGTTTTTCTTTTCTTCATTCTTTGGTACAGGTGCCCACATGAATGAAGATGTATTTCTTAATTATTATTAATAAAAAACTTTAGCTACGACCCATTACCCATAAAAAAACAAAAAGAAAGAAATAAAATAATAAAAAATAAAATAAAATAAAATTATCATCTATAAATTACATCTTATTTCACGATGGGCACATGCTTACAATAAAAATGCACTACTATTTTTGTATATAAATATGATTTAAATTAAAATGAGAGTATGGAGCGGGTTAGAGAAAATTTGAATTTGGTAAGGGAAGGGATTTTTGATGACTCAAATGATGGGGATAGAGAGAAGAGTGTAAAAGGTGTTAATAAATTGGAACCTCCAGTAGAGTTTGTTCCTTTAGGGAATCCAAAGGAAATTTGTGAGGTTGAGTGTTAGGTGGGTCTAGAGCCTATTATCTCTTCCAAGGATAAGAATTTTTTTTATTGGACCCAAAAGTAGATAGACATATTTGTTTCCAAACTTAAAGGTATGGTTATTTCCCCTATTTCTCATAATGTAGACCCTATTTATGGGTCATAACCTATCTTAGTGTAATAATTCTTTGTGGAAAAATCTCTTGCATCAATGGAATGTTGATTAAGTGGCAAAATTATTCTTCCTTGGCCCAACATTGTGATGTAAATTCTCAGGCTCATCACTCAACAACTTGCAAGCATATCAATGCCAAACCAACACATTTCACAAAAATAGGCTCAATTACCAAAAAAAAAAATTTAATATCTTAGAATGAATAATATTTCTCATACGATTTACTTCTAGATACCCTATCATAATCACACTCCACAACTGCATGCACCCCCTTCACAAAGGCTTCTTGTTTCATAGGGTTCAAATAGAAAATAAGATATTTATTGTTTAAAAGAATCAATATACCTTTAGAGTCATCCTATAATAATAAAACACATCATTTATACACACATGGTGACACTGAAAACATTTGGCTTCATCGATTGTTATGTGCTTCTCAAAATTATCCCTACTCCCTACTAGCCCTTGTGAGCAACAATGTTGATCATAATTTCTTATAATTATACCAAATAAACAAAATTCAATGTTGTTTCAAATACCCTTTTGGGACTTTAAGAACATACTTCAAAATGGACCTATGTTATTCTTGACCATCTCCACCAAATAATGACTGATTTGCTTGTTATTAAGGCCAATTAGACCTCTTTTCCAAAGGACCTACTAGAAAAATTTATTCTCAATCCACAAACTGTGATAAGACCTCTTAAATAGGTTCTAAATGAGAAAAATAAATAGCTTGCAAGCCTATAAATATTCACTAATGCATGAAATAATGAACCCTCATTTTAGGCACTTTCAAGGAGGGTTTGATAGAAACTTACATCCATGGTTTGGTTAGTTGTTTCCAATGCTTCAGTCACATCAAAATAGATATGGAAAACCTTATTAAACAATATTACACAATCCTCTATAGGTTATTCATTTTTCAAGACCACACATTATATTTTATTATTGCTTTACCAGTCTGATACAACATAGAACATATGTTGGTTTTCCCTGCCAAATGATGGTTTGCTTAGAGGGCGTGAATCAAAAAATATTGAAACTTAACACTTTAAAAATAAACATCTTATTCAACTTGGTAAATCAAATAACAAAAACAATAAATACATGTAAATACTTCATAAACTTGATAAACAACATATAACATAAGAAAATCACCTCCACAGTTATCAAGCATCACATGTAACACCAGATTTAACGAGGAAACCCAATTTAGGAAAAAACCTCCATGGTAATTGTTACCCACAAAAATATATACTCTTATGAAGTATGCTTGGTTAAGAGCCAATCCAATTAAATATTACAATGCACATTCTTTAGATGTGACCATGTTAGAGGCTTTACGATAGATATGTTAAGCTATTCACCCTGTTAGGAGTGGCCTAGTTAGAGGGCCTAAACACTCATCCTAGAATGTTACCTTTTACAAGGATTTACAAAAATACTTATTAGGTCCACTCGGTTAAGAGATTTTCTGTTACAAAGATTAGTAAGCAATAGTGTACTGATTTGATCTTTGATTCTGTACCTACCTTTTTATTGATCAGATCCATTGTGTGCTCTTTGAAACTACTGGCATCAAAAACTTATCAGTCTCTTCTTTGGAATGGATCTCCACCTCTACTCTACTCGGTAGCACTTCAAATATTCAATTTGACATCATCTTTATATAAACATACATACTCATCAATATATAGACCTTTTTTTTGCCTCTTAATCTTATTAATTAGGTATTTATCCAATTGCACTTAGCCGTCAGATTGTCTCTTATGAAATGATTTAATGTATCCGCAACTTGGTTTAATGGTTAACCTTGCCTCGTGACTTGGACTTTTCTGGAAACTCACAACTTTCCTTTTTCCGCCTAATCTTCATCTCAAATTTTGAAGTTGACTTTTCATTATTGTTGATCTTGCAAAAAAATGTGTCTTTGTCCTTATCATCTTCTTGATCTTCGTGTCTTCCCATTAAATATGTTCAGATCCTTCAATTCAATCTCTATTCAAATTATGTTCCATGCTCGGTGACTCGGTACTATCTTCACTTTGTATCTCACTTCACTCGGTTAACAACCTTGCTTGGTAACTGACCTTGATTAGTTGTCAACTTTGCTTCATGATTCTCTTTTCTTTGATTGATTGACTAACTCTTCCTTTTACCAACAAACTTCTCACTGCTCGGTAACTAGGCTTGTTCCCTTTACCAACTTGACCTCTCTTCTTTAACGACTTAACAAAATCAAATGTTAAGTAAAAATAATTATACCAATAGTACCTTATCATTGTTTGATCTTTATTATCTTCCAATTAATTTCCTCTTCAATTGATATGACAAATTAATATAAACGAGGAACAAATTGGTTGACATAATTGAAAAAACACTAACTGATCTAACCATTCTACTTAGTTGTATTCTACTGAACTTGGTCTTCATCATCATCACAATTAGTTGGTTAATAATCTCCCTCTTTTGCATTGATGGCAACACTATCAATTGATGATGGTATACTTTGATCTATTTGTATTGTCTTTTCTCCCTCTTAGTTTTTTCTTCCTTTTTTCCTTCAATCACATTCTCCCTCTTACATGTAGTCTCCTTTACTTGTGTATTCATCACTTACTTCTTTCTTATGTAATCATCAATTACTTACTTCTCCCTCTTTGATGACAATGCCAAATATTCATACTCCTAAAATCTTGTTCAGGTAGTCAATCATACCTTACATGTACCGATATCTCTTTGCATACATAAATCCTTTCATAGCTTCAAGCATCACCTAAAGTGTGATCACTAGCATCAAATTAAAATTTGGATATTCTAATGTGTCCTAGAATTGATGCAACATTCCTCTTGCATTAATGAATTTTGGATAGGGATAGGAACCCTAGTTTACATCTAAGATACTCAAAAGTATCCTTCAGTAGTGGCTTGGTAAATATGTCAGAAAGCTATTCTTTTGAATGGTATATTCAAAAATTACATTCTTGTATTCTAATTGCTCTCTAAATTAATGATAATTGATAGATATGTGTTTGTTCTTTGAGTGGGTTACCATGTTCTTTTATATATTTATAGTACTTGTATTGTCACAATAGATAGTATCTAGATCGGTGATTTCCTCTCTCATACCTTCTAGTAATTATTTGACCCACACAATATTTTCACAATATAACTACAACAACATACTCAGCCATGGTAGTAGATTGTGATATACATCTTTATTTCTTTCTTATCCATGTAACTATTCTTTCTCCTATAAATAAAGCTCCTCCGCTTGTACTCTTCTAGTCATCAAATTTTCCAGCCCAATCATCATCAATGTAGACTTTCAAGTCAAAGTCTCCTCCTTTCTTGTAAAGTAGGACAAAATCCTTAGTTCCTTTCATATATATAATAATTCACTTCACTATAGACATATGTGTTTCCTTAAGATCAAAATAAAACCTTGCAACAATCCCACCTGCATGAGCAATATCAGGTCTGCTATGCACTACATATTGCAACTTACCAATCATGGAGTGGTAGAGTGTCTCATTGAATTCTTCTAACTCATCCTCTTTAGATAAATTATAGCCAGTGACCATCGATGTTCCAACTAGTCTCGAGTCATTCATACCAAAGGTCTTTAGGATCTCCTTAATGTACTTTACTTGTGTAATATATATCCCATCATTTACTTGTTGAATTTGAATTCCAAGAAAGAATTTAATCTCTCCAATCATAGGCTTTTCAAACTCCTTTCTCATCTCCTTGGAAAAAGATCTGCATAATGTGTCATTACCTCCAAAGATAATGTCTTCAATAAATATCTCAGCAATAAAAAAAAAATTTGTACTATCACATTTCAGATACACATTAGTGTTCTCACTAGTTCTTTGAAATCCTATTTTGATTAGATATGAAAAAATTCTTTCATGCCATACTCAGGGTGCTTGTTTCAAGCAATAAAATGCTTTGGGCAATTTTCATACTTTGTCTCGGTTAGTATTCTAGAAAATCCTTTATCTTGTTTAATATCTATTCCCTCGTCAAGAATACAACTGAGAAATGCATACTTAATATCTATTTGATAAACTTTGAATCCCTTATAGGTTGCATATGCTCGTCGAAAAAAATTCTAATCAAGAAACAAGTGCAAAATTTTCACCATAGACTATTCCTTCATCTTGTGCATACCCCTTGCAAACTAATCTTGCTTTATTTCTAATTACATTACCATGCTCATTAAACTTATTTCTAAAATCCACTTAGTACGGATTATATTCTTATATTTTGGTCTCGGTACAAAAGTTCATGTATTATTATTTTGAATTTTATATATCTCTTCCCTCATTGGTTTCATCCAATTTTCACTTTCTAATGTATATTCTACTTTTTATGGTTCAAATTAAGATATTAAGCATGTGTTTTCTCTTACCTTTCTTCTTGCCAGAACTCAAGAAAATGTATAGTATACTATTGTATATATATAGGATCTTGAGAAACTTGATAAATCTCAGCTAAGGAGAGGTATTTTTTATCCTATTTGTGCAATTTATTGTCAATCTTGCATCTTATTCAATTACACATGTTCCTCAAGTATGGACACACAAAAAATGGAATGACCATGTATCTGACATGGTAGTTAGGACCAGCCTAAGAAATTTCATACTTATTGAACCACTCTAAGGGGATCCTTCCACCCCAACATAATATATTTGGAAGTTATTTTTTAATTCCAAAGGATTTACATAAAAGATCCAGCTTAGTCATCAAATTTCTAATATTAGCTTTACTAAATTCTACCATTATGTTTATATCATTTATAATTGGCACATTAGTGAGGTCTTCTCCATTGTGAAGAACTATACCTTTAACCTTTGGAATGAGAGTATTATCCTTTAGTAAGTAATATTTGGCATCTGTAACTATTGCAAATAGGGTGGCAGAAAGAGGGCATCACTATATTATACATTTGGTTTAGATGATACCCTCTAATTTTCACTCATTTACCTCCACCCTAGAATTGACATCTGACATGAGAACCTTGACCATCTGTTGGAATTGTTTAGTAAAAACTAGGTAATCCATCATTAACCATATAAAGCCTCATTTAATCCCATTATAAGCCTTCTCATAGTCAACTATGATGATACTCACATCTTTCCGAGAGTCTCTGGCCCAATTCATTGATTCCCAACATGTGAGTAAGTTCTGAAGAATGTAACCTCCCTTTAAAAATCCAATCTGAGTATGGTTAATGATCATAGCAAGGATATCTTAAATTCTTTTTGTAAGAATATTTCCCAGAATATTATAGGATACATTTAGGAGAGGAATCAGTCTCCAATTCTTAATAAGATTTTTGTTTCCTTCTTGAGGGATTATCAAAATAAGACCAACACTGATCTCTCTACCTAGAGTTCTCTTGGAGATAGCTTCATTGTACAACTCGTAGAGTTCAAACCTAATCTAGATATTGCTAGTCTTATAAAATTTTGTGGGAATCTCGTCTGGTCACGGGACCTTGTCCTTACTTAGAGCTCTAACGGTAATATTTATTTCATCAACTGTACTACTTATTCTTAATAGGTCAACATCCTCCTTACTAACCATGCTACGAATGATATTTTTGATCTCCCATCTTCCTGTTTCCATGTCCAATCCACCCTCCTCTAAAGAAAATAAGTGACTATAGAATTAAGAGAAGTCTTGTAAGATATTATCTTGATGACTAAAATTGACACCACCTTACCGAATACTCCCTATCCTTTATTTAATACTTTTACTTTTTAAAAGTTGAAATAAAAATTTCGTTCCTCTGCCACCATGGCTCACCCTGTTTGGTCTTCCTTTGACTTTTTCCCCTTGGATATTAATATTTTATATTCTTTTCAATGAGTCTATATTTAATTTGATTGATTCCAATACATTTTGATTGTGATGATCATTTTGAATAGTGTCTTGTGCTTCCATTAATTTATTGTGAAGTTCAGATTCTCTATAGCTTGGATTTTTTACTTTTTCTTGCCAACTACCTAAAATAATGTTATGTAGCTTTTGGTGTTATCGACCCACATATCAATAGCACTGTCATGTATGCAAGACCATGTATTAAAGTAATTAAAAATGTGGATAATATTATTGACTTCCTAATCTTCCAACAATCTGATTATCCACTTTTCCTCCTACTAATGGATCATAGAGACTAAGCTTGTGCAACATCTGGAACTCGTAAAAGTTTTCTTCTCCTTTCCACTGAAACCTATTACCATCAAGATAACCTTGAGGCCTTTTGACCACATTGAATTCCCCACCCAATATCCATGATACATCTTATATCAAGCATAATCAACTTAGTCATTAGCGGCAGATATTGAGTAAATAACCAAGACCTTGTCCTTATCGTCGAGAATCACCTACACCACTTTGTTACATGGTGAGCATGATCCTAATCTAGAGATATATTTCTTCCTTTTACAACCTTAAAAAATAGTAGCACCTCCACTTCATCTTTAGTGATTGATAGAGAAAAATTCAACATCTCCCCATATACATTACAGGTTAACCTCTAGACTGAACTGAGTAGCCTTAACTTCTTGGCACATTAGAAAGCTAGTTTTTATATTCAGATTGAGAAACCTTTTAATGATATATTTCTTGTTTAGGGACTCAAATCCCCTAACATTTCAAGAGGCCAGTTTCAGTTCCATTGACATCAACGGCTAGTGTCCATAGAATCCATTGATAGTCTATTGATTAGAGGGAGTATAAATCCTCCTTTTATAATTAATATTCATCACAACTATATGTAAATTGACCTTAATGTCCAATGTTCTATTTTATGCTATTTGGATTTATCCTTTCTATGTATTGACTATTTTATCTGGGTAACTAAAACAATAATTTTTGCAACATAGGATTATCTAGTATATAAGTAAATATTAAAACACTACTCAAGACATGAAAACAAACATAGAAAATAGTAAACTACTTTCAAAAATGAATATTTTTATGGAAATTATAACAATAAATGTTAAACATTGTTGACAAGAAGTAAAACACCACTCATATTTTGGAAAAGACACATAATGATGAAGAAATTAATAATAGCATGGCATATACATCTCAAATATAACTATGTTGAATTGTTAATACAGATATTACATCACTATACTTCAAAATGATGATTTTAGAATACTTACATACACACCTATAGCCCTCCATTGCAACTATAAAACTATAATTTTCTATGTCCTATAGTCCCCATCCAACAAATATTTTCTAATTTATTTGACTTTTGGAATGATAGAGTTATATTAGTTATAGATATTAACCAACTCTACATGGAATCATCAAATTGAAAGGGACACGAAATGAGCTAATTCCTTATATAAGACAACATTGCAATCTATTCATCATTTTTCACAAAAGATATTTTCTTGTAAGAAGTATGAAAAGAATGAAAATATAAACAACAAGTAATCTAAGAAAATGAAATGTTAGAAGATTTACCATAAACCAAAGGAGAGAAAGATTTCAAGATCAACCACAAAGCATATGAGAAACTTCAAGAATCCAACAAAGAGCCAAGAGATTTTGGTAA
>MU225126.1:1687019-1728258 GCA_018584345.1 Thuja plicata
GACTTAGTCATCTTTCCTAGTTGACATTGTTTACACATAACATTCTCAGGTTTCTTTAACTTAGGTAGCCCTCTAACCTTTTTCAGTTTACTTATGCTTACCAAGTTATCAAAGTTTACATGACACATCCTCTTATGCCATAACCAAACATCATTGTACTATGCAAACAAACATGTTTATTCAGATAAATCCAGATAAAATAAGTTACCTTTGGTCTGATCACCACTACCAACAATTTCTCCAGTAGAGTCATAGATCTTTGCCTTTTTGTGATGGAATTCAACTTTATAACTAGAATTGTTCAACTATGCCACACTCAGCAAATTATATTTGAGCTCATCAACCCAATACACATCATCACATCTAATTTTATTAGTTAGGTTAATCAATCCATTACCTTTGATAAGACATGGTGAATTATTAACAAATTTTACATATCCTCCTTTACATTGGTTTAAGGTTTCAAACTTATCTTTGTCACCAGTCATATGATGGGAACAACCACTATCAATGATCCAATGATCATTTTTGCTCATATAAGAGATTAGTGCATTTTTCTCATCATCATCAAAATCTTCTTTCATAGAAAAATAAACAACTTCTATATCATTGTCATCAGAATTATCAGTGTCATTGTCAGAAGTTTCTTCAACAATATAACAAGATTTCTTACCTTTATCCTTGTAGTCCTTATATTTCCTGAAGTCTCGGTCATCCTTTTTGTCTTTGTATTCCTTGTATTTATTGTCCCTTCTTTCATCTTTTTCATTCTTTTCAGGACATCTAGCAGATATATGACCAATTTTGTTGCATGAAAAACAAATGATAGGAAGTTTACCTCTGTATTTTCCTTTTCCTCTTGATAGTGTTTTTGCCATGAGTGCTTCAAGTTATTCAAGACCATCATCAGAAGTGTCACTGTCACTGTCCACATGTTTCTTTCCTTTCTTAGATTTATTGAGAACCAGTTGTGATCTAAAAGAAGAATCAATCCCTTGTGGATTATAGCTATCATAATTTGACATTTCAAATGCAGTGAGTCTGCCTATCAGATTTTCCAGATTCAGATTATTGTTAGGAGTACATATCAATTCTTGAATTGCAGAAAATATAATAGCATATACAAGAAGTAAAGTTCTCTGTACCTTTCTCATTATGGTGTTCTTATCAATAGCTCCATTAGCCCCTCTAATTGCATTTACAACTTCTTTTACCCTACCATAGTACTGAATGATTTTTTCACCTTCTTGCATTTTCATCTCATCAAACTTACCTCTTAGACTTTCTAATTTAGCCCTCAGTACATTTGTGTCTCCACAATAGACAGTTACAAGTCTGTCCCACATCTCTTTTGGATTTATGAAGTTCTTTATATCATCAAACTCAGAATAGCTTAATGAAGAGGCAATTTCCAACATTGCTTGATTGTGCTCTTGCTTTTCTCTTAGTTGTATAGCTGAAAGAGGACAAGTAGGTGGTACATAGTCATGTTCAATAAGTCGCTTAGCATCATCTCCAATACCAGCCAAATATAGTTTCATCAAGCTCTGCCATGCAGGGAAGTTATCTTTGTTCAGCTTGGGAACCTCCTTATACATCTTGATCTTTTTGCTCCAAGTACCTTCAAACTATTTTCAGGAGACCAAAGCTCTGATACCAATTGTTAGAATGAATTTAGAATAACTGAGAGGGGAGGGGCGAATCAGTTATCCTCAGGTCTAGATGTAGTAAATAAAAAATTTATGTACTTCAGATCTAGTCAGCAGTAGTAGCATAAATCAACAACTTTAATCATGCAATTTACTGTCAATTGAAATTAGCTTGTAGTAACATAACAGTAAAGCAAACTATAAGAATTCACACAAGTTGACACAAGTATTTAACATGGAAACCTAATATGAGAAAAACCACTAGTAACATGCTACCAAGTTTTTACTCTTTTCAAGTGATGCCCTGTGAGGAGCCAACCCTGTTAAAGGTTACAATAACACATTGCTAGGTGTGACCTATTTAAAGGATTTAATCACCCTGTCAGGAGTGGCCTTGTTAGAGGACTTTGAACATTCCAATCTAAATGTCACCTTGTTAGAGGATTTATATAAATGACTGTTAAGTCAACCTTGTTAAAGGATTTAACTGATACAATGGTAAGAAAGTATTCAATAGGTTGTGATCTGGTACATACAACTTACTTTGCAATTCAGATCCAATTACAGCTCTGATGTTAACTTACTGGATAGCCTGCATTTTCATTTCAATCTTTTGATCTGCTTGGAAATCCGTCAAGCAATCACACATAGAACATTCTGCTTCTGCCTTTTGCTTTCTCTGCTAGATCATGCTAAATAGCAAATCAACTATGCAAACTTCTTGCATACACATACATTCATCCACACTTGCACACATAATGAATAACCCTATGAGGTTATCATATACCTCTCTGTTTAGGTTAGATGAATATTTTGCCTCTTAAACAAGATCGTAGATCTTAGGTTAGGTCAGATCCAACAGATCATTCCATCTTTGCATTACATTTACTTCTCCAAAGTAGTCTCTAATTAAATCTTGAAACCATGCATTAATTAGGGTTACCCATACATTAAATGACTTGGATCAATCTTTAATTAACATTTCATATCCCAATAAAATCAACTAAGTTGGCCAGAGATCTCAAATCTCATCAATAATCAAACTTATGTAAGTCGGCCTTCATCACTGTTTCCTCTCAACAATTGCAATGGTGCTCAGCATTGAGAAACTTTTTTCTCATCACAAGAAACTTTACTCGGCACAAGCAACTTTGCTCAGCACAAGCCAAACTTGCTCGGCACAGAATAGCTAGAAAAACTATCGTTGAAAGATAAACAACGAATTACTTTGCCAGAGTGCCAACTGATCAAATACCCTTTGGATTGCCTTAACTCAACCATTCACTTGGTCTTCTTGTTAAATCTTTTTCATCAACAATAGATATGGTATTTAAACAGATAACAATAGTCTCACCAGTAAAGGTTGGACAACAATGACAAAATAACAATTGCTTGCAATGTCACTTTCCAACACAAACTTCATCGAGTAATTACAGAGGAGATAGATCCAATGCCCGAACCCATTCCCAAATTCCTCCTAAGATACTGTTGATTCATGACATCTGACTTTTCTATCATTGCATCATTCAACGTCTAGGCACATTGGAGATGAATCAAGCATATGAGCCACTTTTTGTGGACAGAAGCCTGATGCCAGAACACAAACACCTTGAAGTCAAGGGTTTAAGTCATATCATGCATATGTCAAAGAACTTTTAGATAAAGTGGATTAGGTTTATTCTTATTTGTGTTCATGACATGCATCTCTGGTTTGTGAAACCAGTGAAGATCACTAAGATGATGGTACATCAAGTTATAGGGTATCCTATGCTCAACAAACCTAAGGCAACCAAAACCCTACCCCGAGATGAACTAGCCAATAAGACTCTTCCCAAGTGGAATAGAAAAGGGATGAAGTTGAATGAATTCACTGACATGGAGCTAAAGTTCATAATTCATGTGATTACACACAAGATATACAGTTCAAGTTGACGAAACAGTGTACCATGTGAGGCTTTGGACTTGGCATACAAAGTGGTGAAGAACAATCTATCAGTCGATGTTGCCAAGTTGTAGCTCATCCAACTAAGAAAAAACATTGAGAGCATTCGGGCATCCAAGACCATTCCAGTTAAGTCTATATTTAGCTCTACCAGCTAGACATTTTGTCATTTCAGAACTCAAGTTAACTCCAGTGTTTTAACTCTTTGTAATCTTTGGTCAACACTCCAGTACTCCTCATTCTTTTTTGTCGGTTTACACTATGATTCTAGCCATCGAGAATGCTTGTGATTCTACTCATCAGTAATGCTCATCAGTGTGCTTGCTTGAGCATCACTATGCCTTGACTTTCGGTTATCTCTATCCATCGGGTTCCACTAGCCATCATTGTTTGAAGTCATAGTGAATGCTTGTCTTTTATGCATTACTGAAAGCATAATCTTTATCTCTCTGAATCTCTAAAGTCTTTGACAGTTTGATTATAACCGATTAGATTATATCAAGTTGACATCAATGACAATACAACTCATTAATTGATTTAATGTCTTGCACTATCTTTCTACATTTTGGTGATCAACTTATCATCTTCAAAAATTCAATCAGTTACATGTCATCATAGATATTTTTTTATAATTTTTTCTTCCTAATTTACTATTTTTCTAGAAGCGTCGAATATAGAATTAATGCCCAAAAATTAACAATGTAAAAGCTAAAAATATTTTTTCTTATTACATACAATATAATTTGACACCCATCATACTTAGCCTAGAAAAAGAATTATACACTTTAAGGATATTATATGTGTAAAATCATTCTCAACCCTTTCCTAGAATAGAGAAGAAGTAACTATTCAACATCTTAACCCTATAATAAATAGTTATACTGCTATTTAGAAGTCCTTAAAATGTCTCTCTCTCTCTCTCTCTCTCTCTCTCTCTCTCTCTCTCTCTCTCTCTCTCACACACACACACACACACACACACACACACAAANTCTCTCTCTCTCTCTCTCTCTCTCTCTCTCTCTCTCTCTCTCTCTCTCTCTCTCACACACACACACACACACACACACACACACAAAGCAAGTGGAATGAGAATTTGAGGTTCAAACCCAACTTAGACTAATGCATCATTGATTATTTAAACATCCCGCCTCTTGATCTAGTAAATGTGACTTTAATTTTAATCTTTATCAAAACTAATGATTAAATTTACTTGGTTATCTAAAATATTTTTTTTCTTTTTAATAAGAAATAAATTTAGTAATTTATTGTTATTTTTATTATGAAAATAATAATATGATTTAACAATCCCTACCTTAAAGACATAATAATGTGGTCTTCAATCTTAAATTTCTTTAGTTTAGAAAATACTTCCAAAGTGCTAATTACCACTTTCCAAACTTATTAAATTTTTTTTTCTATTTTGTTTATTAATTTGAACTTTTTTTTAAAGGAGGAGTAACATTGGAAATTTGAAATATTAATGTTCTACTTTCATAATAAAATAAAATTAAAATTGTATTATAGAATGTAAATGATTATACTTTGATTTTCTAGTTTTATTACAATAGAAAATAAAATAGAAAAGATCTTAATTCTAATTTAATTACACAATTCTCATTATTAATTTTAATATTTCTATTATCACTTATAAGATAATCCAATAGATCTTCAATGATCCCTCATTCTATTTTTAAAACAAAAATCACATCTAGCTAAAAAGATATGATCTAAAATTTATCATTTCTCTTTTGTAACATTATCTTTTTCATTCAATACCAAGAAATCTCTACAATAATTTGAATATCTAGAAAGATGCTACAGAGGAAAAATCTGGATCAGAAGAAATTTTCTTTGGTACATTTGCTTGTAGTTTAACTCCTTATCTCTTCTATTAAAACGGATCTAGATTAAGAATTCATGTTATGGCTTCAAGGAAACTGACCTAAATTAAGAATTCATGCAGATGGTACCTGATTGGTAGAGATACTACCACCCACTACATTGACACACCACAACCGTAATAAATTTTTCTACTATAACTAATGACTACAAGAGATAGAAAATTACAAGGTGTTGTGCTTTGAAAGCTTCTTATGGTCGTGTCTTTTGCTTGCAGTGCATATTTGAATATAAATGTTTATTGCAAAGTTGATAGGTGTGAATTCTTCAAAGGGTAAGGTCCGCACGTAAGGGAGACATGATCTTTTGTTATTTGAAACACACGGATCCAAGTATACCTTTAGTATGGCATGATAATCTGGTGACACATTTTAACCATAAATTAAGTATAGGTATTCAAGAATTAAATTTTATTACCTCTACTTTGCCACTATTTAAAATTTTAATGTCTGACAGAACAAAGGATGCATATGGTTCAAGTTTATGGTTCAAAGGGTTTCTTTTTGGCATAGTAAGTCCAGGAAGATTTCATATATTTTATTTATCTATTGATTTGGTTTCATTCTAACTGCAAACATTACCTATGAATTACGTAGGTCACTTCAAGGTTGCGTACTGGTGAGAAACTTAGATGCAATTTTCTCCACGCACTCATCTAACTTGTTAAATGAGATAATGACATCACTACATGAAGATGGAATGTTTAATGACAGTACACAATTGAAAATGTGTACTTTCAGCTATAATATTTACAAGGACAATTCCATCTCTTCTATTCACTGATTTCCAAATGTCTATAGTATTGTCATAAAATGTACTTGTGCATTTAGTTCATATGATGCAACACAATACCAAACTTACTGCCACTATACACCTCCTCTTATGGAACAATGATATTATCCTTTTATTTCCTGTGATGGTTTATGATCTACAAATTCATTTTGTTGCCAAACAATGGTAGGTATGGGATCTATTATTAAATATATTATAATAGATAAGTAATTGTTAATGATCCCATACCTACCATCAATATCAGAAATTCTTCCTGGAACTATTATGCCAAACAAAAACCCTTTGAAACATAAACTTGAATCATATGCATCCTTTGTTGTATCAGACATTAAATTTTAAAAATAGCGGCAAAGTCGAGGTAATAAACTTTAAATATTTAATACCTATACTTAATTTATGGTTGAAATGTGTCACCAGATTATCTTGCCATACTAAACGTATACTTGGATCTGTGCATTTCAAATAGCAAAAGATCATATCTCCCTTACTTGCAAGCCTTACCCTTTGAAGAATTCACACCTATCAACTTTGGAAAAAACATATATATTCAAATACGTACTGCAATTAAAAGACATGACAATAATAAGCTTTCAAAGGACTGCACCTTGTAATTTTTTTATCTCTTGTAGTCATTGGTTAGAGTAGAAAAATTTATTATGGTTGTGGTGTGGGAATGTAGTGGGTGGCAGTATCTCTTCCAATCGGGTACCATATGCATGTATTCTCAATTTAGGTCAGTTTTACTTGAAGCCATAACGTGAATTCTCATTTTAGGTCAGTTTTAATCAAGCCATAAGGAGTTAAGTACAAGAAAATGTACCAAAGATAATTTCTTTTGATCCAGAGTTGTCCTTGTAGCATCATTCTAGATATTCAAATTATTGTAGAGATTTCTTGGTATTGAATGACAAAGATAATATTACAAATGAGAAATGATAAATTTTAGCTCAATTTAGAATCGAGTTTGGGCGTTATTGCCCATATGGATGAAGGAACAAAGATTACTCTCCATGACAATTTTGTTGACAGAACCATGGCTAACCTGAACGTGAATATTGTGGGGAAATTTTTCAATTTTTGGTCTACCATTAACATGGTTAGGAAGTTCGTGGGAACCTAGTGGAAGCTCAAGGGAAGCCTTGTGGTCTTGGAAATTCCTGGGGGTCTATTCCTATTCAGATTCATGACTGTGGAAACTGAGTTTTGACCCCTCTACCGAGCTCAGTAGAATGGCTCTGGTCTGGGTCGGATTACTTCCAGATTACCCCTTGAATTCAGGGACAAGAAGGGTTTTAGGTTGATTGGGAACTCTTTTGGCCACTATATCTTAGTGGATTAGGTAACTTTGTCTAAATATTTCTTATTTTTTGCTCTGTTTTGTGTCAATATATCGAGTAACAAAACTCTCCCAACTTTGCAGTCCATAAATCTAAGTTTCAACGATAGAATCAAGCCATTGTTTATGAAAATTCTACTCTCTTTTCCAATCCTATAGATACAAAGGCCACACAATGGAAAAATTTGAGGCTCTCCATAGGATGGATTCGAAGCTGAAGCATGTTGTTATGACTATTGTGTGTTTTGTTGGGGAAAGTAGCCATACCCCCCTTGTGGATCAAGACGCAAAAGTTGTGGTAGAAGATAGAAATGCCCTTGGAAATCCATTGGTTTCGGATCTCAAGATGAACTGATTGTTGGGTGATGGGGTGACTTTGGAGGAGGATATCACTTTCCCTCCTCCTAGTGCTTTAGAGACTAGAATCCTGGCTCCCTCTAGGATGGAATATGGACAAATATTGTTTGGTACTGGCGTCTTAGTTAGCTTGAGCACACACTCTTTTCTGATGCTTGTCTGAGGGGTGGTTGGTATCCTGAGTTGTAGACCCTTGAATCCATTTTCCCCACCCATGGGTTCCCAAGAATGTTTTTTTGAGAAGGAGGTGTTGTTAAAACTTATCTCGAGTATGCCCTGAGTAGCATTTGTCCCTTGTCTCACACCTGGCTCTCTTGGCATGCTGGTTGTTGAGGGGGTAGATTGGAAGACCCACCAAAGGAAAATGAGGAACAAGAAGATATATTTCGGCATTGGGGAAAGATTTGGAAGGACATATTAAAGGGTCAGAAAATAGAAGAGTGTCGCTAAGGAGATTCTTGCAGGTAGGCATATTACCCTAAACCTCAGCCATAAAGGTACAAAATTATAGTTCTCTCCTGGAACGTTAGGGGCCTTAATAACCACCAACAAAAATTTTCTATTAATCAGTACATTAGTGACTATAGGGTGGACATTATGTTGCTTCACGAAGTTAAGATTTCTTATGCTAATTTTGAAAGTTTGGTCGGGAGGTTGTGGCTAGGGGTCCACTTTTACTACTTTGAGCATGTGGGGGCTTCTGGAGGTATTACCACTATGTGGAATCCCTCATGTGTTAAAGGGATAGCCTCAGTTTCTCCCAACACTTCCTTGCTATGTCTTTCACCACTTCGATGATGCTTTTTAGCTTCGATAATAGTTACACACCCAACACGTGCCCTAGAAAAATGGTTTTGTGGGAGGATATTTTTGTATCTTTCCTCTCCCTTAAGTTTTCCAAGTTCTTGGTGGGTAGCGATTTCAATTCCCCCTATTCATGTTTGATAATCTTGAGAGACTAATGGAATACACTGATAGCATGGGGAATTTTTCTAGCTGTCTTATCTTAAATGACCTCTATGATGTGGAAACAAAGGGTAACCCCTTTACCTAGACTAAAAATAGGAAGGGTTCAAACCTTATTCAAGATCTCCTTAACCGTTCCTTAGTCTCCTCCTCTATGGATTTTGGGTTTTCTTCCTCTTTAGCTTCTCTAGCTAGGAAAACCTCGGACCAAAATCCTCTCTTTCTCAAGTGTGTGGATAAGCAACATCCCTTTACTTCCCCTTCAGATATAAAATCGTGTGGGCCTTCCATTTCAATTTCTGTTCAAAAGTTATGCACTTGTAGTTGACCCTAATTCGAGGGTCTACGATGTTCTGGGTGTCTTAAAAAATTGAGATCATCAAATTGAATGTCAAAGGGTGGAGAAAGACCAACTTCAAGGACATTTTTAAAACCTAGAATAATCTTCCTATAAAATTGAAGGGCCTCTAGAAGTGGATGATTGACTATTATCTCTCTCTAGACCTTCACACGGATGAGGAAACTAGTAGGAGAAACTTGAAGGAAGTTATGGCTAAGGAGGAATTCTTTTGGAAGCAGAGATCATGGGTTGAATGGTTGAGGAAAGGGGACCATAATACCATTTTCTTCAATTAATTTCCTACTACACACAAGAAGAGTAATTCTATATGTATCCTACATGACAATCATGGAATCGAGATTTCTGATCCAGTTCACCTTGGCAATTTGGTTATTGATTACTTCACTCTCATTTTTTCAGAAAATAATTATGGCAATGTGGAGGACTTGCAAGAACAACTCTTCTCGCACCTCCCAAGGACTCTAACCTCTTAAGATAATGATATTCTCCTCTCCCAGGTTTTGGAGGATGAGGTCAAAATGGTGGTTTTTCCAATGGTGATTACAAAGGCCATGGGATAGACAGGTTCCCCCAGATTTTTTTTAGGGATTCTGGGACATTGTTGGAAAATATGTGACTAGGGATGCAAGATATTTCATCAGAACAAGTAAAGCTTGTTTGACAACTTAGTCATACTTATATTGTGTTGGTTCTCAAGATTGGGGACCCTAGGGCCATGGAAGAATATAGACCTATAAGTCTATGCAACACCCTTTATAAAATCTTCTCTAAGACTAAGGTTAACCATATTAAACCCTTACTCAACAAGATTACTAACCCCAATCATAATGGGTTTTTCTCTGGGAGGAAAATCATTGATACGCCCATCACTCCCCATGAAATCTTACATTCTATTGACCACATCAAAACTATGGGGATGGCCTTGAAACTCTATATCTCTAAATCCTATGATAAGGCAAATTGGATCTTCCTCTACCAGGTGCTATCCACTTTTGGTTTCTCACAAACATTCATTGATGCTATCAAGGACTATGTGGAGGCTATCAGATTCTCGGTGCCAATGAAAGGAAAACCTAGTGTCAAGTTTTCCCTGGGAAAAAGTTTGCATTAGGGGGATCCCCTCTTCCCTTACCTCTTCATCCTTCTTGCTGAAGTCCTTGGTCGCAACATGATGCAGATGGTCTAGATTGGCATGAACCACCAGATTAATCATGCCACTACCCTCCCTCCCTCAGTTCTGCAGTAGTTTGGGGATGACACCTTTTTCTTTAGCGTATCTTCGGTGAGGGAAGCTAGAGTGTGGAAGAACCTACTTGATGATTATTCTTATACCTCTACTCAACACATTAACTACAAAAAATTAGGATTTTCTTCTTCAACATGGATCTTTTTTCTTAAGATATCATTCTGTAAATTCTATATTGTCAATCTTCTTCCCTCCCTGTGACCTATCTGGGCTTCCTCTGATGATTAAAGATGTTAAGAATAATTTATGGAAGAATATTCTTGAGAGAACTCAAAGAAAAATTTCTAGATGGAACAGAAACATCCTTAGGAGAACTGGTAAGCTTTAGTTACTCTATGCTTAGTAACAAGGAATCCTAGTGTATTTCCTTTCAATTTTCAAAATTTATGGAATAATGGCTGACAAACTTGTAGAAATTTCAATGCACCTTCCTCTACTCTAGTTGTGAGGAGAGAAAAAGACTCCCCCTAATTTGTTGGGATAAAGTATTCTTACACAAGATTCTTGGTGGCCTCAGATTACAGAGAATTATTAGTTGCAACATATCTTTGTTGTCTAAGGTAGTCTGGTCTTTGATCATAGGTTCTTTCAATTGGCACAAAATCACATAAGCCAAGTATCTGGACCGGGGCCACTTCTGAAAACTCTACATGGAGCATGGCCACCCCAGGGCTTGAATATTTGGAAAAGCATTCTCAAATATAGGTTCATTCTGGATAAGGGCTTCACCTGGGAACTGGGAAATGGATGGGACATCCTTTAATCAGAGGATTCTTGGTCACCTGACATCACTCTAGGGTCCTCAAAGTTCTCTCAGCCAAGAAATATCCTTACTCTTTGGTTGGGAACCTTGGTGTAGGGTAAAAGTATGAAGCTGTATCGCACTTGAGGACCATTCTTGTAGTTCCGGCCAAAATGTTTTCAGCCGTACATATGTGGCACAAACGTGGCGCCATGTGGTGTCGATGTGTCAAATGAGTTTTGGCTGAAACTAGTTCGGCCGGACCCGTTTCGGCCGAAAACTCATGAGTAAATATAAGCCAACTATGTTCTATCGATGAAGAATTGGAACATATTTATATTGGGGGGTTCGTCCGGAACTGGTTCGGCCAAACTAGTTCCAGCCAAAACTATCTGTGTGGCATCATATGTGGCAGCCAAATAGGCAAAAATTTCAAAATTACAGAAATTCTCACTTAGACAATTGATATCTTCATCAAAACTCAACCATTTTAAAAATATAAATATACCCTTTTGTAGATCTTGGAGTCTAGATTACATATAATATATTATAATTTGAAAAAACTCCAAGTAGGTATTTTAACATTGAAGAACATGCTCATTAAAAAAAATAAAAAAAAATAGCAAATTATGTCAAAAAATTTTACAAGTTATATTTAACACTAGAGGAGAGAGTCCTCTTCAAGAATATGTAATTTGTTTTGTATTTGGTTTAGATTTGCTAGGGCAAATGTCGAGGGAGAAAAAAACTGTTAATTTCGGGTAACTCCAACTTTGAATAGTTATAAAAGACAAAATATATACCGAAAACCAATCTTTCTTTTTCTATGCACTAGCGATACATGTCATCTAAAACATATTCTGAAATCAGAGGAAAAAAAGATTATTTGCATATATTTAGTTGGAGGGAACTAGACCCTACATTTTTAGCATTTTTTACGCAATTAAAAAATGGACTTAAAAATTATAAAAACTAGGTCAATAATTATTCAAAAAAAATTTTTAAAATTATAGGCATAAACTACATCTAATTTTACACATTTCATTAGTTTACATCATTTTTAAATTCTAAACACAAATGCCAGTTTTATGTCATTAAAGTTTAATAGTTTTGCATGTCGTGGTCCTCTTCCTTTGTAAAAGTGTGACACAGGTTTGTACTTTTACCCTGTATCACTATATTAGGCATGGAAAAATAATGGATTTCCTTCCCCATCTGCATGAAAGGCCTAATCAAATTCTTCTTTCCACTGATCTCTTAGATTAATTACATAGAAATTGCATTCCTTTTGTTGAACGCCATGATATAATCCTATGGGATCACACCCAAAATGGTGGATTTTTGGTTAATTCGGCTAACAATATACTGATTAAGGAGGTTACTGAGTCGATATGATGAAAAAAGTGTGGTTCTCACATCTTATTCTTAAGGTGAACTTCGTTTGGTAGGTGATTCTACATGGTAAAATCCTTTCTTTCGATAACCTGGTCAAAAGGGTTTTATCTTGGCCAATAGATGTTGCTTTTGAAATAAGGAGGAAAGCATCAATCTTATCCCCCTTCACTATGATTTCTCCATAGATGTGCGGCATCTGATCATCCCTAGACTCAACCTTAATTGGGTTTTTAATTAGGATATTCAACACATGGTCGATGAATATCAACCCCCTTCTCATTACCTTTTGATTAATCTCCTCTAGCACCAAATCCCTCCTATCTTTTTTTGGTGAATCTCGAAGGAGCGTAACAACATAATATTTTGTGAGAAGGAGCTCTCCCTTGGTGATTTCTTCCACCTTGGGTTTAAGTTACTGGAGGAAAGCTTATTGGTGGCCCATTGGAAAAGCTCAAACCTTCCCCCTTATGATTCTGACATCAGGTTAACTAATACCTGGAGCATTGATAAGAGATTTGATATATTTTACAATGCTAAAATCCTCATCAGGAAAGCGACTAAATGCCACCCCAAACCTTCCTAGCACAATCTTAATTTTTATGGGGTTGTTTATAGGGGAAGGAGGTGGGTGGCGGTATCATTCGGGACAACTTGGGGTATTTAGTTGTTTCCTTCTATGGCCCCCTTTAGAATCAAATTGTCAATTAGGCAGAAGTTATCGACCTCCTTTGAGGTCTAAAGTTTTCCATAATAATGGGAACCCTAAAGCTTGAAATTGAGGGGGACTCCAAAATCATTATTGAGGTTTTTGAAGGAATCAACAAGGCTCGATGAAAAATGCATACTATTTAAAGTGACATTTGAGGCCTTCTTGCTATGCTAAAAGTGTTTAAGACAAGACATGCCTATAGGGAAGGGAACTCTGTTGCGGACTCCATGGCTATTGTTGGTTTGTTGTTCGACAAACTTCAATGTTGGAGGGTTAATAGTTATCTCTCTAGCTCTAATCAAGAATTTCTATGGTGGGAAATGAGAAATGTAAATAACACTCACAATAATATTTGAAATCTTCTTTTTTTCTTGGATGGCCGAGGCTGGGCCTACCACTTCCCCCCTCTCACCACTTTTGTTGGTTTTGAATTTCATTGTCACCTAGTACACGATGGGTATTTTTTCTCTCATCAAATGGTTGTGCACGTGGCATGTCCTCAGTACAAAGGATTTAAAGTATCATAATTATGGAAAATTTCTTTGGCGCCATTTGTAAAATACAAAATTTTTCCATAGATGTGGTGTGGATTTGCATGATTGCTTTTGTATTTCATAGTGTAACTCTCACATGATGGGTCTGCTAGTGGTACTAGCTATGCAAATTTATGGGAAGTGCAATTAATACCCTAATAATGATATTAGTTATGGGTCAATTACTTCTCTGCTAATCTTTGATTTTTATTGTGCGAAAATCATTTGGTTCTCAACTTTTCACTGGAGTTGTTTTGGTAGGAGTGGTAACACTTTGATTTTCACAACATTTTTTGACACTAAATGGGAGATCCCCTAAGGGTCACATTTTCTTCACTTGGTGTGTTCCCTTTTTGCGTTTATTTCCTGCGCTGGAGATGGGTGGTGATAGACACAAAATTGAACCTGATTAAAAATAGAGGATGAATTTACCTCGAACCCGATGGTTATGTATTTATGAAAGGAAGGTGGTATCCTTCCCTTTATGGAAAGTATAACGGGGTATGATAAGATGATTTACAAACAATTTGTGGCATCTTGGAGTAAAAGGCATGTCTCTGTGAATGGTATCTCATTCAAAATCAATGAAGAGGTCATTGGTAAGGCCCCTGGCCTTCCCACCACATGTCATAAGTGGAAGAAATCCATAAAATCCCATGCCAAGAGAGACTTGGCCAATTTCTTTAGGATCCCTGAGGGAAATCCTCTTCTAAAATATGGAGGCTATAGCACTACAGGCCTCTCAGAGTTCTCACCCGAGATGTGCAAGCTCATTATCATGTATTTCATGTTGGAAGGTCAGTATGGAAATTTTTATAACTACCATTTTCCTTTCCTCAATCACCTTAGGCATAAAATTTTGATCTCCATTCCATTTTTCTATTGTACTCCATGGAGGGTAATTTGGCCAAAGTTACGGAGGCTAAAATGTTGGGGAAAAAATATGTCATCCTTAACAAAGGCTTAATGTTGAGGATTTATAACTTGCACTGCGCTCTCTACTATCCTCCCACTATCTCTGAAGCCCCACTCAAACCTCATTCCTTACCCTTTGTTTTTCTGGATAAGAGTTTCCTACCTACTCCTTCTGGGTCTAGGGGTAAATGGTGTGTTTCTACCCCTTTTATGAGCCCTGACTCCTCTGATATCCACCCTATCCCTAATTCCATTGTTGGCATAAAGAGAGTTTGTACCTCAGAGGCCTCTGTCCATCGCCCAAATAAAAAAATTATGAATATTTTCCTCAATCTTGAAACTATCGAGGATGTTTACCCCAACATGGACAAACCCACAAGTCTAACAGATTGGTGAAGGAAAATAGTAAAAAAATCCATTAGTAATATGCTGAATCAAGAGGAGGTAACGGTGGACTCTAATAGTCATGAGGGAGAAAACAATACTCTAAACTTGATAGAGGAAAGAGAGAATAACATGAACATTTCTATTGAGGAGGTGGGTGAGAGGAAGATGCCTATTGAGGAGGTAGGTAACACGGGCATTGGTAGGGTGGTGGGAAAATTGAAACACCAAATTTCTCAACTTGAGAAATATGTGGCCGAGTTGAAGTGGGACATCAAGGGAACCAGTAAGAGGCTCATGGACATTAGAAACTTTGTGACAAAATTCATGCATGATTCCTCTTCCACCCTTTGTATGTGGAATGAAAATGCGTCTGATGTGAATCTTGTCAAGGAAGATGATCCCCATGAACTCTTCAAGTTTCTGCAGGATGAGAGGATAGATTTATGCCATCCAAGTTCTCATGGAAAGAGAACTGACCTTGTTTCATATCTTTTTTAGGATGTCGTAGCTAGCCCGCTGGGCTATGTTTTCTTTTTGTGGTATAGATTTAATGTCAGAATTTTTATGAAGGTTTTTAGCCTTGCCTAGCACGTTATTAACTTTGTAAAGTTCCATACTCTGAATATGATTTATTTTGAGAATCTGCATATGCGTTGGTGGTGTTCTAGTTTCTTTGTTTTTGTTTTTTATAGAGGTAGACTATTTTTTATTCTATTCTATGAATAGTACTCTAGATTTGGTTAATTTGTTGTTAATTGACTTCTACTTTGTTGTTTAGTGTACTGTGGGCCAACACCCTCTTACTTCTTCTTTTATCAAAAACAAAAAAGCAAGTCCTTCTCTCCACCCTTTTGTAATCATGTCATGGAGTTGTAGGGGCTCTAGGCATATCCTTAGGCAGGTAAACTATAATGAACTCATATCAGATTCATGGAGTCTTCTCATATATTTTAAAATTACCAAAGATAATGAAATATCCAACTTTCCACATGAACTCTAGCTATATTAATATATATTTTAAATATTATTCTCATTGTATATCCTATATTAGATTTTTTTTAGTCAAACTATTTATGAACCTTCAAACTCTATCTCAATCCTTCAAAACCTATATAATAGGGTTAAAGGTAGAAAGGAAAACTTGTCTCTCCAAATTTAGGTATTAGTGGCCTTCATCTCCACATGAAATACTCCTTCCTTCTCTCAAATTTCTTCATTCTCCAAATCCTTCAAGAATTTTCAAAATTGAGAAATGGGTAACACCCCATTCTCCCTTAACAAACTTAGTATAAATAAGATTAACTTTGAAGACTTGGATGGAGAGGTGACACTTGTTTCCTTCCCATACATTCTTTCATGTGGTCTTTTTTTTCATTTAATAGGAGGAAAAAATATGACACCCTATCCCCAAAGTCTTCCCTCATAAATGAGGTATGGAGGTGGGGTTGATATATTGAACCCATACATCCCTCAAATTTTCCACTCAGCTCAATGAGGAATTTTGAAGTGTTAAAATAGTCCTTAGGTCTTTGATTGCATATCTAATGGGCCCCACCTCAAGGGTAAATATCCTAGGGGTCTAAATTTTAATAATATAATGTTAAAATCTATGGAGAAACTTTCATTAGGGATCCAATATCTTATTTTTTGATGACTACTCAAGAATGATGTCTATTATGTTATTGAAGGATAAATATAATGCATTCTACATGCTTATGGTGTATAAAGAAAGAGTTGAAAAAGAACCATGTAAAGAACTCAAGTGTCTTAGATCTGATAGAGGAGGTGATTTTACGTCAATGAGTTCACAAAATTTTGTGAAGAACATGGAATCAAGAGACAAATATCAGCACCAAGAACACCCCAGCATAATGGAATTGTAGAGAGAAGGAACTGATCTATAATTGATTGTGGAAGAACACTTTTGATACAAAAGAGAGTGAGTCAAATATTTTGGACAGAAGCTTTAAGTGTTACCCAAATTTCCAATCATGTACAATTTTGGCTACAAGTGGAGTAAATGAGGCTCCCACAAGGCTAGAGCCTAGCTTATATAATTATTCACCTTTCTGTGGTCCTTATCTTGCTTTCTACATATTTCTAGGTCACTGGTTTTACCCCTGGTTCATTTCTTTTAGCCCTAAATGCAAAAAAACCCTTGAAGCCTCTTAAACCCTAACTCCTTGGTGGCTGTTATATTCCTTCATTAGATTTTTTTCCTCTTGAGGTTGCAATTATTCACGTGTTTTAAGTTTTCCACAACGGTCAACTTTTATGCTTAGTAGTGTAGTAACGCTACATTTCATATACAACCATTTAACTCTACAAGTGAGCGAGTGAATGAATCATTGTGTGGTCATGTAGTCGCGATGGTCTTGTGGAATGTTGACTTGACTGTATGAGTAAGAGATGGGGTTATCAAAAAAGATTATTTCTCACTCGCTGAGAGAAATACTTGATAATTTTTTGTTGTAGGAGTGTGTAATTTGGTTTGTGTTGCACCTTATGTGTGGTCATCTCTCACTCACAAATGGTGAAACATCTAGTTAGAAAAGTGTTGTGAGTACGTGATTGAAAGGAAAGATGAAGATAGATGATTTTCGTTCACTCACCCAGAATCAAGGTATATTCTTTAGGGATGGAAAGTGCACAACAAGATGCCATGTGTTCCTGGTGGAGCCAACTAAGGGTAGAGACAAGTTAAATATTAATCAAGTTCTTTTTATCATGTGGTCAGCATTATGGCTTAAAGACAAAGTGCTCAAGATCTAACAATAAATCTATTAAACTTGAATGACACATGGCACATGGCAGGCCCAACACAGTGGTAAGGAGGAGTATGTGTCATGGAACACAATTTTAATCCAATGGTTGGATTAATGAATTTAAGACAAAGTGCTCAAGATCTATCAATCAAGCCATTAATCTTGAATGAAATGTGTCTGTGGCGGGCTAGGCTAAATTCAAAAGGAATAAAGTAAAGACCGATCAAGTTCAGTTTGATCAAACGATTGGCTTAAAGGATTAAAGTCGAGATGATCGAGATCTAATGTTCAAGCCATCAAGCTGTGGTGACATTTGACATAGATGACAGCATGGGTTCTGAGTTGAAAAGGGTACTAAAGACGCAAAAAGTAATAAAGATCCAATGGTTTGCGCGATCCCTTGATCACCAAGATGCATATAGTTAATCTTCAACATAGCACACTGTTGTGACATATGGCAGGTTGTCAGAACCTTGGTCCAATTTGTGCTAAGGTTAATCTGTGATCCTTTTTAGTTTCATCTTATGATGACCATAAGGCCTTAATGTCAAAGTGCTCAAAATCTACTCAATAAGGCATCACGCCTTGAAGACACCTGTTCAAGTCATCCTGGGGTCAGCACCAAAGGTAAAATAAAGATAAAGAAAGTTTATGAAGCTCATACGGTGGGTGTAATTCCTTCATCCTAAAGATGAATAAGGATAACCATTAAGAAATCATGCCTGAGCATCATGTGGAAGATTAGATCTTGTGCTCCTAAGTAACCTAAGGCAGATCAATGGTCATGTTTTAAAGATAGTAAAGATTCAAATCTAAGTCATCGATCAGGCATTCCATGCCACATGTGACTCTTTGGGATTGAATTTAAATATTTAAATGTTGTTTTCAATGTTTTCATAGCAGTGGCAACATTTTCAACTTGCAGACTGGGTATATGCATCGATATGTTCTATCTGCTCAAATTAATGGTGATGGGAAACGCATTCATGATATATCTGATCTTCTAATATATTTCTGAGCACATTGATGATCAAACTTGAATGGTTTATGGTTTCTGCATTGTTTAATAGATATCTATTATAACCCTAATTATTCCCTAATGGATTGACTCCTGAGCCTGTGTGCTAGGGGAGGTTGTATATAACTCATTTTTTGTTATTTTGTAAAGTGGGGTTCAGATTATGAAAGAAGTTTTCTATGAAATTTTATCTATTGTCAAGCTTTTCATGTGTCTATAATTCTCATCCTTACAAGGCTTATGTAGGACTTTCTATGGTATTTTTCCTACCCTTAGGTTCTCGTACATTTTGGGATTCTTTTTCAAGCATAATATAGTGGCTAATATTAGAGAAATCTTTAGGTTATCGATCCTTCTTTCTTTCTGCATCTTTGTGTGCTATTGCAGATGATTTGATAAGGATAGTCTTATGGATTTTGTTCATCCCTTGTTATCTTGTCTCGTTCCTGTGCCTATTTTTTGGAGTGGATGTTTCTTTTCTGGTCATAGTTTATGTCTATTCCATTAAATATGTTATTGTTTGTGAAATATTCTCTTTCCTTGAATAGCCTCTTTTCATTTCAGACATCTCTATGAAATATTTATGAAAGCCTATTTAGGAAGTTGTGTTATGCTAGATTCAGGATTTCATGGTAGTTTTGGTGACTGTGTTATGATTCTTGTTACCTTCTCTGAATCACCTAGTATGATAATTTTTCTTTTCAGTATTTCTCTTTAGTTCTCCTTCTACCCCTTTTCCTCAAATGTTTACTTTTCATGTTTGAAATAAAAATAGGTGATTATCCAAGAGGAGAAATCCTAGAATGTAGAGGTCCCACTAGAAGTGATTCCCATGTTATACTAGATTGTTAGGCTCTAGCTCTTAACAGGGTACAAAATTTAGTGTATAACAATTCTAGCATGCCTGGTGGGAAAACAAAAGAAGTTTCTCTTTGAAGACTATGTCATCTCTAATATGTTGAGTAAATAGTATAGACCTAAAGAGATTTTTTTTTAAAGTATATCTGGTGACTCCATTGGAAAAGAACAAGAAGATCCAGTCATAATCAAGTTTATGAGAACAATAGAAACAAGGAGTTCAAATCCTTCTGAATTCTCGCAGCTACCTCCAAAAAGAAGAAAAGGGAGACCATCTCAAATGACATCCGCTATAAGGAGAGTACAGTGTACACCCCATTTTTCATAGGAGAGATCCTTTATTTTCCATTCAAGAAGGAGAGGAAGGTCTTTAAGCAAGGAGTTGTTAATAGATTTAACTTCACTCCCTAGTTCAAGTGCAACCCATATAGTTTCTATTCAGTAAGTCACAGTTCCTACAAAGGCAAGAAAGTTTGCATTTGTACCCTCCAATCTGCATTTTATGTGCCATTAGAAGCACTAATTATTTTGTCTTATTTCACACGTGAAATTCACACAACAACTTGTGAACACATTAGAGATCTGGCTACCATCTATAATACACCATGTAACTAAGGAAGATGTGGCTACTAAGTTTTTCGTAGCCTCTTTTAAGGGTAAATCCCTAGAATGGTTTATAAATTTAGTAGTTGGTTCCATTGATTCATGGGACAAAATAGATGACTCCCTCAATAGATAATTTGAAGACAAGTCAGATAATATGTCCCTAGTTGAGCAACTGACTATTATATAAAGAGCTCCTCAAGAACAGATGACAGACTTCAATAACATATTCCCAAAGACATAGAACATAATCCCTATTTCTGTAAGCCTTTGGAAGACCATACATTTCTATACTTCTTGAAAATTTTGAACAACAACATATCTATCATGATTCAAACCATGGGAGGCACCTCATTACCTCAGGATTTTGATATCACTTTCAAAGAAGAGAATATTTTAATTCAGGAAGGTTTGATAGCCATAATGCCACGCATGCCTCTCTACCCTAATATCCATCCTAATATGCCTATGAAAATTCCTCCATTCACCCCCATACCCACTCTCATACCACCTCAAGCTAGTTCTAGTAATGAGGAATCAAGAGAAGGCTTTTCCCAAGGACTACAAGAGATGAAAAATGGTCAACAAGAGATGAAAAGTGATCAACAAGAAATGAAAAAATTGTTACAGACCCTAACAAAAGAGTTGACCAGTATGAAAAAGAAGAATCAAGAGGTTAGACCACCTTTTCAACAACAAAATAAGGGTCCTAACCAATAGTATCAAGCTCAAGGACAATCCTATCAATAGAATAGACAACCATATCAGGGAAATTATAAAGGCCAAATATAGAAATATAGTTAGAGGTCATTCCAACCTTATAATCCAGTGCCTCTTAATTTTGTAAATCCAATCAAAGATATGGTTCCAGGTCAG
The DNA here is from genome assembly GCA_018584345.1 of Thuja plicata. Taxonomy (NCBI): domain Eukaryota; kingdom Viridiplantae; phylum Streptophyta; class Pinopsida; order Cupressales; family Cupressaceae; genus Thuja; species Thuja plicata. The sequence goes on from MU225126.1 coordinate 1,708,372, forward strand.
AATAATCTTGCATTAGAAAATTAATGGTGTTTGCCTTGCAATCAATCCCATAATCAGTCTACATGCTTAAACAGAGTGGTGAAACAAGCACTCATGGTACAAAATGTTTGAAAGATACAATGGAAACAATTGTTGTTTTGTCATTGATGTCAAACCTTAATTGGTGAGACTATTGCTATTTGTTTGAGTACCATATCTATTGATTTATGAATGAAAGGATAACAAAAACACCAAGTGAAAAGGTTGAGTTATGGAAAATCACAAGGGTACTTGCTTAGTTGGCACATTGACAAAGTAATGTGTTGTTTATCTTTCGATGACAGCTTACTGAGAATAGTTTATGCCAAGCAAAGTTTGTGATGACAGAGCACCAATAAATTGCCGAGGAAACCAGTGATGACCGAGAAGAAGAACACAGTGTTGGCTGAGCAAAAATATTTTTTTAATGGTTGAGATTTGAGATCTCTGGCTGATATAATTGATTTTATTGGATGTGAAAAGTTAATTAAGGATAAGCACGATTGGTTCACACTATTTTATTGCACGAGTAGCCATAATTAATGCATGGATCAAATATTTAATTAGTGATTTATTTGTAGAATTAAATTAAATGTAAAAATGGATGGATATGTTGGATCTGACCTAACCTAAGATCTACGATCTTGATTAAGTGGAAAATATTTATTTTACCTAGATGAAGAGGTATAAGATAACCTCAAGGGGTTATTCAGAGAAAATAATTGAATGCAAGAGGATTGCATAGTTAATTGACTGATTCCAGCATGATCTAGAAGAGAAGGATGAATAGAGAAGTAGAGAGCTGCGAGAGTGATTGCTTGATGGATTTCCAAGTAAATCTGAAGATTGAAATGATAATGGAGGTCACTCAGTGAGTTAGCATTAAAGCTGAATTGGATCTGGATTTGCAAAGTAAGTTGTATGTATCAGATCACAACTGATGATTACTTTCCAACCATTGTATCAGTCAAAATACTTTAACCAGGTTGACCTAACAGTCATTGTGTAAATCCTTTGAGCAAGGTGACATTCACGTGGAATGTTCTAAGTCCTCTAACAAGGCCACTCCTAACAGGGTGATTAAATCCTTTAACTAGGTCACATTTAGCAATGTGTTTTGTAACCTTTAACAAGGTTGGCTCCTAATAGAGTTCACTTTAGAAGATTGAAAACCTGATAGCATGTTATTGGTGGTTTTTCTCAAATTATGTTTCTAGGTTAAATACTGGTGTCAACTTGTGTGAATGTTTATGTTGTGTTTTACTGTTAAGTTTCTACAACCTAATTACATTTGAACAGTAAAACTAGATATGTATGTTGTTGATTGATGCTATTTCTGCCGAGCATATTTGAGTTGTTCTATTTGGTATAAAGTTTAATTTGGTACATCTAGACCTGAGGATAACTGATTCACCCCCCTCTTAGTTATTTTGAATTCATTCTAACAATTGGTATCAGAGCTTTGGTCTCTTGAATACAATTTTAAGGTACTTGGAGCAATAGATCAAGATGTATAAAAAGGAGGTACCAAAGTTGAACAAAGATAAATTCCCTGCATGGCAGAGTTTGATGAAATTGCATTTCGCTGGTATTGGTGATTCTACTAAGCACTATGTTGAACATGATTATTTATTCCCCACTGCACCTGCCAGTGCTGCATAGTTAAGAGAAAAGAAGGAACACAATCAAGCACTATTGGAGATTGCATCATCTCTGAACTATTATGAGTTTGAAGACATAAAGAATTGTAAAACTACAAAACAAATGTGGGATGTCCTTGCAACCATATATCAAGGTGATACAAATGTACTGAGAGCCAAATCTGAAAGTTTAAGAGGTAAGTTTGATGAAATGAAAATGCAAGGAGTTAATATAGTTCAATATTATGGTAGGATAAAAGAAGTCATAAATTCTATTAGAGGAGCTAAGGGAACTATTGGTGATCACACCATTATGGGAAAGATACTGAGAACTCTTCTTCCTATATATGCTATTAGAATCTCTGCAATTCAAGAGTTAAGATGTAATCCTAATAATAATTTGACTTTGGAAGGTCTAGTAGGTAGACTTATTGCATTTGAGGTGTCAAATTTTGATAATTACACTCCAAAAGCTATTGAATCTACACTCAGATCCCAGTTGGTTCTTAACAAATCAAAGAAAGGAAAAAAATGTGTGAATAGTGACGACGACCCTACAGATGATGATCTAGAAGAACTCAAGGCACTCATGGAAAAAAGAATGTCTAGAGGAAAAGGAAAATTCAAAGGTAAGCTTCCTATCATTTGTTTTTTTATGTAACAAACTAGGTCATATTGCTGGAAGATGTCCTAATAAGAATGATAAAGATAAAAGAAGAGACATAAAGTATAAAGATAGAAAGGATAAATAAGACTTCAGAATGTATAAAGACTACAAAGATAAAGGTAAGAAATCTTGTTATATAGTTGAAGAAGCTTCTGATAGTGAAACTAACAATTCTGATGAACATGATATAAAAGTTGTGTATGTTGCTATGAAAGACGATTTTGATGATGATGAGAAAAATGCACTAATTTCTTATATGAGTAAAGGTGACCATTGGATTATTGACAATGGTTTTTTACATCACATCCCTGGTGATAATGATAAATTTGAAGCCTTAGATTAGTGTAAAGGTGGTTATGTTAAATTTGGTAATGATGTACCATGTCTTGTTAAGGGGAAAGGATCAATTAACTTGACTAACAAGATCAGGCGTGACAATGTGTATTGGGTTGATGATCTTAATTATAATTTATTGAGTGTTGCACAACGAAATACTTCTGGCTACAAATTTTAATTCCATCACAAGAAGGCAAAGATCTATGATGCCATTTGAGAATTAGTTGGAAGTGGTGAGAAAACAAAAGGTAAATTGTTCTATCTGGATTTAGCTTATGAGACATGCTTGTTTTCACAATATAATGATGTTTGGTTATGGCAGAAAAGGTTGTGTCATGTAAAATTTGATAACTTGGTAGGAATAAGCAAATTGAAAAAGGTTAGAGGGATGCCTAAGTTGAAGAAACCTGAAAATGAAATGTGTAAGCAATGTCAATTAGGAAAAATGACTAAATCTAGTTTCAAAAGAAAGACGCATACTTCTGAGGGAGTCCTAGAGTTGGTTCATAGTGACCTTTTTTGTCCTATTGGTGAGAAAAGTTACTATGGAGATATATACTTTATTCTATTTGTTGATGATTACTCAAGAATGATGATTGTTATGTTTCTTAAATAAAAATCAGACGCATTCCAGTTATTTAAGTGGTACTTGGAAAAATTTGAAAAGGAGACAGGTAAAAGCTTAAAATGTTTAAGATATGACAGAGGAGGTGAGTTTATTTCTAATGAGTTGAATAGGTTCTGCAATGACTGAGGGACAAAAAGATAGATGTCCGCACCTAGGACACCACCACAAAAGGTATTCCTGAGAGAAGAAACATATCTATGATGAATTATGCTAGAACACTAATGATGGAGAAAATTGTTGCACAAAAATATTAGAGAGAAGCTATAAGTACATCAGTGTATACCCTGAACATAGTACAAGTCAAGAAAGGTACTAATGCTACACCTTATGATCTATGGTATGGATATGCACCTAATGCAAGATATTTAAAAGTTTTTGGAAGTAAATGTTTCATACTAAAGGATAATGGAAATGGAAAACTTGATGCTAAAGGTAAGGAAGGCTTATTTATTGGTTATTCAACTAAAATAAAAGCATACAAGTGTTTGAATTCTAACACTAAAAAATTGTGGAAAGTGCAAATGTTAGAATTAATGAGTATGCAGAAAGAAATGAAGCTGAAAGCACATAGGAACCTAAAAGTTACAAATCATTTGTCTATATGGATGAGGGATATTCTAGTGAATTACCTAAACTTGAGAAAGAGGTTGCCAAGAAACAACCAGCACCTGCCAAGTCACAGAACAAAGTTGTCGGGCAATAGGAGGTATTCTCTGAGCTATCTGATGGAGATTCCAAGTCACATAATCAACATGAATTGAACGTGAATGATCAACCTGAAGAAGAAAAAGAAACTACTCTAGAAAATTATGTAAGTAGACAACATAAACCTCATCAAATCATAGGATCAAAGAATTTTGTAGTTATGACAAGAAGCAAGTTGAGAGAAGATACATGCTTGTTATGTGATTTTGAGCCTAAAACAATAAAAGATGCCTTAGACAATGAAGATTGGATAAAAGCCATGAATGAAGAAATTGAATAGATTGAGAAGAATAAGACTTGGACACTTGTACCTAGGCTGAATGGAAATAATGTAATTGGTACTGAGTGGGTATTCAGAAATAAGATGAATGAATATGGATAGGTAACAATAAACAAAGCTAGATTGGTATGCAAAGATTATGCACAAGAGGAAGGAATTCAGTATGGAGAAACATTCACCCCAGTTGCAATTTGAAGGAGTAAGAACATTACTTGCGTATGCATCCTACAAAGGTTTTATTGTCTATCAAATGGATGTAAAGTCATCGTTTCTAAATGGGATATTAGAAGAAGAAGTTTACATTGAAAAAGCTGATGGATTTGTTGACCCAAGCAAGAGGAACATGGTTTGCAGAATACACAAAGCACTATATGGACTGAAGAAAGTACGAAGAGAATCATATGAGAGATTGCACAATAATTTTCTAAAGATTGGATTTACAAGAACTAATGACAACAAAGATCTGTATTTGAAGACAGAGCAAAACAAAGGTACTTTAATGGCTGAAATTTTTTTTCATGACATTATATTTAGTGGACAAGATGTGTTATGCCAAGCATTTGCAAAAGTGATGCAAATTGTATTTGAGATGTCTATGTTTGGTGAGATAAACAAATTTGTTGGCTTATAAATATATCAGATGAAGAATGGTATCTATATTACTCAATCAGAATATGTCAAGCAGATACTAAATTTTTTTGGAATGGAAGATTAAAAACTAGTAAGTACACCCGTGGCTACTAGATAGAAGTGATGAGGAGCTCCTCTCCTAGAGCCTTTTGGCTCCCTTCAAGAACTTCAATGGGTCTTTCTTAGGGTCTCATTCTCTACCCTAACTAGAGGATTCTTTCCTAATCATCTAACTCCATAGGAACTTTTCACCAATTTCTCAAGCTCAACTTCTTTCACTCTTCCTTAGGTTTCTTGCAACGTTGGCTTCACAAGCCTTCGACCACTCCCATGGTGTCAAATTCCTAAGGTGAAGTTTCAAACACTCCTTAGGTCTATTAAAACTCCTATGGATCCATTTTAGTGAATCCTTCATCCATTTTTCAATCGAGTTCAAAATCTAGTCTTCTAGGCCTTGTAGCCTTTTTAGGCCTATTAGCCCTCCTAATCAATGAAAAAGTAATTTTCCTCCTAGACTTCCTTAATAACCCTAGAAAAAAAGTACATATTCTTTGTGGATTTTTCTTACCCTTAAATATTTTCTATGTCTTAAATCTCAGTAGAGTCTGTATAATGGATTTCTACCAAACCCCTAAAAACAAGGGTTTCAAAGGCATATAGACTGGTTTGGTAACTTGGTATTCTTTATCCAATAAAATGGTCTCATATGAACCTATCCTTCCATATTAAGGTCTGTACCATAGGCCTCTGCACTCCTTTAATCTTGAGTGGCTCAGACCAATCACTCTGCAAACTCCATTGCCACTGTCTTGTTCAGATACCCTGGCCAGAATGCTCACCACTCGCCTAGGGCCTAAATGTTCTTGAAATTTACCTAAACACACAATAAAAAATCCATGTCTATACATTATATACAAGGTCCTAATTGATTCCAAGTATTCATGGAGTTAGAGCGACGAGAACTCCAAAGAAACCCATTATTTACATAACTGGACCAAAACTGGCCAGTGAATTTGCAAAACACAATTAATTTAACAAAACCTAACCAAAAATTACAATCTACCAAAATAACTCCACAAAAAGCTTGGAAACTACATTGAAAACACTATCCAATCATAAATTTAGTCCATTCAATCCAATAAAGTGATGGATGATGGCTCTGTCACCAATTACACTGTAAAATTGATCTTTCCTTGTGACCAGTCTGTACAAAATGAAATCTAACTGTTAAATTAGGGTTGGATTCACCTTATATACTCCTATCCCATCTATCTAATGAATTTGGTCAGGATTTGGCCACCTTAATGGCCGATTACTAAAATCTAGGAAATGTTGTCATGACAACTTTGACAGCTCTTGTCAAAATTGCAAATTTTACATTTTGGGTGTCCTAATTGGTTCCAAACTTTACGAATTGACCTCAAATGGCTAGAAAACAAGTAAACATTATAAATCTTCCAAATTTGGGAGTTTGGTCAATTTTTTTACTTTTGAGTTGACTTGTAGGCCTTAGACTCATAGAATCCACTAGACTCCAACAACACAACCCTAACCTTTCCAAACCTAGACCACACCTCAAACACACACTAGCGACTTTATAGTTTATTTTTTATTCATGGATGGTTTGCCAAACAAACCTACAAGCCAAAATTGAATAACATCTTTCAATAGACCTTAAGGGTGCTCCTACACCATACTCCCCCCTGCAACAAGCAAGTTAAGGAAATTTTGGTGATAGGAACTCCTACTGATAGTCCATGTTTCTTGAAGTCACTTTCAGCTATCCAAGTGGCTTCTAACACTAGTTGTTGCTTCCACTTCAGTAGATGCTCCATGTAGATCTTATGTCTTGTTTTCTTTTCCACTCTTGAATCCAATGTCTTCTCAACTTGTAGTTTTTCCTGTTCTAGGGTCTTCAAATCTCCCATGTCCTTATGTACCTCTATTATATACTACATCTCATTTATATTTGGCCCCTTATACTTGATCAAATCTTTCACATTAAAGATTAGAGAAATTGACATCTCCTTGGGAAACTCTACCTTGTATGCATTAGGTCCATACTTTTCCAATATCTTACAAGGTCCAATTTTTTTCATCTGTAGCTTACTAGGTATCCATTTTTGTAGTCTTTCCTTATTTAGGAACACCATGACTAGTTCACCCACTTCAAGTTGCAATTCTCTTCTCCCCTCATCTTTCTTTAACTTCAACTTTTGATTTGCCTGCATCAAGGTCTTATCCACTTTCTCATGAACCTCCTTCATTGATTGTGAAAAATCATCAGCATGCCCACTGATTCCCTCATATCCTTTGAGGTCTCTGAGTTCCATCACACCCCTTGGATGTGCCCCATACACTATCTCAAATGGGCTCTTCCCTGTAACTCTGTTGGTACTGTCATTGTAGGCAAATTTTGCATGTTGGATAACTTACTCCCAACCTTGTCCATACTCCTTGGTCAGACATCTAAGAAAGTTCCCAAGTACCCTATTGATTACTTCAGTCTACCCATTCATTTGAGGATGATAGGCAGATCCATGAGACAAATTTGTACCTAATCTCTTCCATAGGGTCTTCCAAAAGTGACCCATCAACTTCACATCCTTGTCTAAAACAATGCTCATTGGTAGGCCATGAATCCTTACCACTTCTTTGAAAAACAAGTAGGCAATATTGTTGGCATCATGTGTTGTTTTACATGGTATGAAGTGGCTCATTTTACTAAACCTATCTACCACTACAAATACACTGTCTAAACTAGTTGGAGTTCTAGGTAACCCAACTATGAAGTCCATACTTATGCACTCCCAAGGTTTACTTGGGATGGGTAATGGTGATAAATTCCTACATTCGATGAAGTGCCTTTAGCCTTTTGACATATGCCACACTGTTCCACATACCTTCTTACTTCCTTCTGCATCTTTGGCCACCAATAGAATCTCTCTACTAAGTCCAATGTCTTATTCACTCCAAAGTGTCCACTTAGGCTTCCATTATGCTTCTCCTATATAAGGTTCTCCCTCATTGAACCTATTGGACCACATTGTTGCTTTCCTTTGAATAGAAACCCATTCTATAATGTATACTTTGCAAACTTGCTATGAAAGTGATTCTCAAGATTCTGACACACCTTATATACCTTTGAGAAATCTCAATCTCCCTCATATAAGTCCTTAGAACCTTCAAAACCTATACTTTGTAACTGAATCTCTTGGATGGTAAGTAGTCTTCTACTGAGGGAATCTGCAACTTTGTTTTGCACCCCCTTCTTACGTTTGATAGTAAAGGTGTAAGACTATAGGAATTCCATCCACCTGATGTATCTCAAGCTGAGCTTGTCTTGAGTGTTTATGTAACTCACTGCTTGGTTGTCTGTGAAGACAACAAACTCTTTGGGAAAAAGATAATGCCTCCAATTCTTTAAGGATTTTACAATAGCATATAGCTCCAAGTCATAGGAAGAGTACCTAGACTTAGCCTCATTTAGTATTTCACTGAAAAAGGCCACATTCCTACCTTCCTAACTTAAGAAAGCTTCCACTGTAATGCTACTTGCATCACACTCAATAATGAATGGTTTATAAAAGCTTGGTAATAGAAATATAGGCTGAGTAGCTAGTTCCTTTTTCAATCTCTCAAATCCATCATTCGCTGCCTTTTTCAACAAATTTTGTTTTCAATCCTCCTTTTATAGTCTCTAGGACTAGAGAAAAAAATCTCACTGAATCTCCTAATGAACTTCCTATATAATTGTTCTAACCCATGGAAGCTCCTGACTTCAGTCCCTATCTTAGGAGTAGGCCAGTTCAATATGGCCTCTACCTTTTCCTTATCCATTTTTAAGTCACCCTTGGAAACCACAAAGCCAATGTAGACTAGTTCTGCTTTCATGAACTCACTCTTCTCAAGGTTTATGGTGAGTTTCTCTTCCTACAAATTCTTTAACACTAACTCCAGGTGTTTAATGTGATCCTCTTTAGTTTTACTAAAAATTAGGATGTCATCTAAATAGACAACTACAAAAACTCCTATATAGTCCTTCAAGACTTCATTCATCACCCTCATAAAGGTGCTTGGTGCATTGATAAGCCAAAAGGGCATCACTAACCATTCATACAACCCCTATGTAGTCTTAAATGCAGACTTCCACTCATCACCCTCTTTCTTCCTAATTTTATAATAACCACTCTTAAAATAAATTTTAGAGAAGTACTTAGCACCCCCCAAAAAATCCATCAAGTCTTCTATTCTAGGAATTGGAAATCTATACTGGATAGTTATCATATTTATTGCCCTAGAATCAGTACACATTCTCCACTTACCTCCTTTTTTAGGAGCCAACACTAGTGGGATAGAACATGGGCTAATGCTCTTCCTTATCAACCCTTGGTCCAAAAGCTCTTGGACTTGTCTGGCTATCTCCTTGTTTTTCTCTGGTGTCATCTTGTATGCAGCCTTGTTTTGCAAAGATGCTCCAGGTATGAGGTCAATTTGATGACTTATCTCCCTCTTTGGTGGAAGAGTGGCTGGTGTACCCTCACAAATTATGTCCTTGAACTGGTCTATCATTTCTCTTACCTCCTGTGGTATAGGTTCCTTCTCATGAGACTCCTGCTTTGGTTTAAGCAAGATTGCATAACCAACTTATTCTTTCTTCATATCCCTTAGAAATTATTTTCCACTGAATAACATGGCACTGAATTCTTCATTCTCCTTTGTATCCTCTTCTAGTATGGATTGTATTTTGTAAGTGACCCCATTCTTCTTGAAGGTGTACTTGTTGTCTTTCCCATTATGAACTGCATTTCTATCATACTGTCATGGTCTGCCAAGCATCCATTGGAAAAACATCACATATTATCTTGTCATGATACTTTCCAATACTAAATTCCACCCACACTTTCTCATTGACAAAGATATTCTGGCCCTTATTCAACCATGTGACTTTGTAAGGACATTCATGAGCAATCTTAGTGAGCTTTAACTTCTCTATTGCCTCCTTTGATATAACATTGTCTCTAGATCTTGAATCAATGATCACCTTACATACTTTTCCCATTATCTTGCACTTGACCCTAAAAAGAGCCCTTATTTATTTGTTTCCATCCTTAGTGGGTTCTTTAATTAGTATTCTCCTAAGCATCAAGATTTCACCTTTTACTGAATCCAGACTGAACTCTAAATGCTTGGTGTTTTCCTCCTCTTGGACATAGTTGATCCTCTTCTCTCCTTGTGAGGATGTTGGCTTATCTAGACAGTTGTATGCAGGGTGCCCCAACTTTCCACAATTGTAACATTTCATGGAAGAGAAATTAGATCCCCTTCCAAAACCTCTTTTCCTTCCTCTGTCACTATTATAAGAACCCCTGCCTCTATTACTGAATCCACCTCTATTGTTTGACTCCTTCCCGTAATCTCCATATCTAAAGTTAGCTTTACCCCTATTATAATTGCCTTGACTACTTCAACCTCCTCTATGGCCACCTCTATTGTCTCTACCCTTTCCTCTACATCTGGAGCTAGAATATTGTCTTTTCTTTAGTTTTTCTTCCACCTTCAAAGCCATTTGAAAACAACTATGGATGGAAGTCAGGGTAAAGAGACTAAGCACTTCTTGAATGTTCCACCTTAATCCATTAAGGTATCTTGCCACTTCAATACTCTCTGTCTCCTAAATTCTTAATCTAAGACAAAGTTTTTGGAATTCTTCGGTATAGGCTGACACATCTAGGTATTTTTGCCTAAGATTTTGCCTCTTCGTATGCAGTTGGATTTAATAATCCTCTGGAAGATAATACTCCACTTTTTCCATCATTGTCTTCTAATTTGTTATTGGCTTATTTTTCTCTTTCTCTCTTTCTTCCTGCAAGAACTTCCACCATGTAAGTGCTTTCCCTCTTAGCCTTGACTTGGCTATCTTCACCTTTTGGGCTTCTGTAATCCCATCACACTCAAAGTGATTCTCCATTCCTTCAAGCCATTCCATAACCATTTCAGCATCCATCTTGCCAAAGAATATTGGGATGCCTTCTAGAGCCTTTCCACTCAATGCCCTGAGTTCTTTGAGGAATGGTTCTTCAGGTAGAAGAGGATCAGGCTCTAGTTCTATTTTCTCTTCCATTGGTTTCTTTCCCTTATCTATCCCTTCATGCATTTCTTCTATCAAATTACTAGAAGTTTCAACCACTTCTACCATTTTGATCTTCATTTACTCCATTGCTTCTTCAAGAAGCCTATTCTTGATTTGTTTCTCTAACAAATCTTTGGCCAACTCTACATTGGTCACCATCCTAGACTCACCTATGGACTCACTCCAATCTGAAATACACCAATTCAATCACCCAATCCTTTCAATGGCTCTAATACCAATTTGATGAGGAGACCATCTCCTAGAGCCTTTTGGATCCCTTCAAGACCTTAAAAAGATCTCTCTAAGGGTCTTTTTCTCTACCCTAACTAGAGGGTTCTTTCCTAATCCTCTAACTCCCTAGGAACTTCTCACCAATTTCAAGCTCAACTTCTTTCACTCTTCTTTTGGTTTTTTGCAACCTTGGCTTCACAAGCCTCCGACCGCTCCCAAGGTGTCAACTACCTAAGGTGAAGTTTCCAACATTCCTTAGGTCTATTATAATTCCTATGGATCCATTTTATTGAATCCTTCATCCAGTTTTTAATCGAGTTCAAAATCTAGTCTTCTAGGCCTTGTAGCCTTTTTAGGCCGATTAGCCCTCCTAATCACTGAAAATGTGATTTTCCTCCTAGAATTCCTTAATAACCCTAGGAAAAATTACATATTCTTTGTGGTTTTTTCTTACCCTTCAATATTTCCTAGGTCTCAAATCTCATTAGAGTCCGTACAATGGATTTCTACCAAACGCCTAAAAATAAGGGTTTCAAAGGCATGTAGACTGGTTTGGTAACTTGGTATTCTTTCTCCAATAAAATGGTCTCCTATGAACCTATCCTTCCATAGGAAGGTCTTCTCCAAATTCCTCTCCACTCCTCTAATCTTGATTGGATTATACCAATTAGCCTGCAAACTCCATTGTCACTATCTTGTTCAGATACCCTAACCAGAATGGTCACCACTCGCCTAGGACCTGAATGTTCTTGAACTTCCCCTGCACACACACACACACACACACACACACACACACAAACACACTCCAAAATACATATCTATACATTATATACAAGGTCCTAATGGATTAAAAGTGGTCATGGAGTTTGAGCCATGTGAACTCCAAAGAAACCCATTATTTACATAACTAGACCAAAACTGGCCAGTGAACTTGCAAAAAACAATTATTTTAACAAAACCTAACTAGAAATTACAATCTACCAAAATAGATCCAAAAAAATATTGGAAAATACATTGAAAACACTATCCAATCATTCATTCAGTCCATTCAATCCAATAAAGTGATGGATGGTGGCTCTGTCACCAATTACACTGTAAAATTGATCCTTCCTTATGATCAGTCCGTACAAAATGAAATCTAACTGTCAGATTAGGGTTGGATTCACCATATATACTATTATCCCATATGTCTAGACCATTTGGTTGGGATTTGGTCACCTTAATGGCCGATTCCTAAAATCTAGGAAATGTTGTCATGACAACTTTAAAAGTTGTCATCACAACTTGGACAACTTTTGTCAAAATTGCAAAGTTTACATTTTGAGTTTCCTAATTGGTTCCAAACTTTACCAATTGACCTCAAATGGATAGAAAACAAATAAACATTACAACTCTTCCAAATTTGGGACTTTGGTCAACCCTTTGACTTTTGAGTTGACTTCTAGGCCTTGGACTCATAGAATCCACTAGACTCAAACAACACAATCCTAACCTTTCAAAACCTAGACCACACCTCAAACACACACTAGGGACTTTAAAATTTAGTTTTTATTCATGGATGGCTGGCCAAACTAACCTACAATAAAAAAATGTATAATATATTTTAATATACCTTAAGGTTGCTCCTTCACCAAGAAGTTAACAAAAAATGATGATACAAAAGAAGTGAATCAAACCTTTACAGGTCAATGATTGGAAAGCTGCAATATGTTGTACACAGTAGACTTGATATTGCAATGGCAATTGGTATTATTGTGAGATTTTCTTCCAATGCCATGGAAACTCATATGATGGCAGTAAAAATAATTCTAAGATATTTGAAAGGAACAAATGCCTATGGTCTATATTACAAAAAGATTGACAAGTTTGAACTCAGAGTCTACACTTATTCTGATTGGGCTGGAAATGTGGATGATAGGAAAAGAACCATAGGTGGAGCATTTATTTTAAGAAAAAGATTAGTTTCATGGACAAGCAAGAAAAAAAACTGCACCTCATAATCTACAGCTGAACCCGAGTATGTAGCAGCAGTAGTTAATTGTTCTAATATTGTGCGGTTGAAGATACTACTGAAAGGTATGAAAGAAGAGATCACAAAACCAATTGCCATATATTATGATAACACAAGTGCTATTATTATTTCTAAGAACCCTGTGATGCACTCTAAAACAAAGCATATAACTATCCCTTAAGATTTATAATCTTTGACTCTTCAATACACCCAAGGTGAGAGAACAAAAGGATGTCACCAACAAATGGGTCAGTGTATGTTATCTATCACTACCCTCTGAATTGACAGGTACAGCTCCCTGATTGGGTTTAATATGCAATGAATGTGTCTTTTTATTGATCATCAGTTAATTTCTTATGAGTTTTAACCAAATTGCTTGTAGACACAAATAATTCAGGCAAGGATAAGAGTGGATAACCTATAATCCTCAATGGAATGTTGATCACAGATTATCATAAAACTATCTTCTATCCTAAACCTATCTATTCTAAGAATGCATATCATACTAGTGAGAATAGGAGCAGAATCATATATAGATGGCAAATAGAATTTCTTATACTGCAACTACTAACATGAAACAGAATCCAGGCAGGAATTACAGTTTCACATACAATTGTGATTTCTATTCTGATGCACCTAAATTACTGAATGAACAGGAGAAGAATCATACATGACAGGTAAATAGAATTACTTTCACTGCAATCACAAACATGAAATGGAATCCAGCATGCAACTACAGCTTCATATATGACTGTTCTATCTATTCAAAATGCAAATGATTCACTAAAATGGTGCAACAAACATGAGACAAAGCCTCTGTAAATAGAATCACTTCTTCTTCATTAACAAGTTTGCCGACCCTTATTACTAAATTCTTTATAGAATTTATAGAATCTATAATACATTAAGGCTTCTAAGAACCAATGACCTTCTCTCTTCCTCAAATACAAAGAGACATAATGTAAAGAAAAAGACTTTTCAAATCTGAGAACTCGAATAGTCACTATGGAATCTGAAGCTCTTCCTCTCTAACCAGTATTATCGAGCTGAATCCACTGGGCCACGGAGTCAAAACGTCATTTTTCTGAGCTTGAATTTGAAATTGAAAGAAAAGACTTTGAAACCATGGATATATCGGCCGGCGGATTTTTGAGTTTTCAGTGTGAAAATGGCTTCTGCACACTTACATTTGGATTTTTCGCTATGACTATTTCCAGGTGCTTTCACACAAAATTATCTGAAGATGAAACGTTCTTCATGAGATTTTATGAAGACCCGTATGATTATTTTCTGGAAATACTCAAAACCATGCAAGAAAGAGGCCAGCGGGTTTTTGGATTTTCAGTGCGAAAATGGTAATAGCACACTCAAAATTCAAATTTCTGCTTTTTTGCTACAGTGTGTTTTCTTCCTTTAGCTCGTCGTACACTCACGAGCTCTTTTTCTTTCATCTGAATTGATTGGCGACTGAGCGACTATGCATTTTACTTTACAGCTATTTCATCATCACACACTCGCTAGCTCTTTCAACTGTAACTTTTTGATTTGGGCAACTGAGCGACATTCAATTTTTACTGCATACTTTAACTCATCGCATACTCGCACCAGTTAATATTCCAGCTTTCACCTTATGCGTGAGTGAGGGATGTGTCTTTTCTTCTTTCAGTCGCCTACTCCTGAGCCCTTCTATTTCATTTCATTTCTGACTGCGAGTGTGCGACTGTGTCTTTTCTTTCCTTAGTCGCCTACTCGTGAGCATCTTTCCTTCCATCTCTGTTGATCGAAAAGTGAGTGATTTCTTTCCCTTTTTCTTTTTTTTTTTACTCATGACACGCTCGCACACTGATTCCTGATCACCTCAAAACATCGGCGAGTGAGTGAAGTGTTAAATGATCTCTTAGTCGCTCGGTCGTAGACTATTATGAACCTTTGAAAAACTTATGTGACTGAGCGATGAGTCTTCACATTTGTATTTCATGCCTTTGTCACACACTCGCAATGCAAAACACAACAGAATTAGAACCTAAGCAAGTGGGCGACTTTCATGACAGGACCTCATCATGCACTCGCAAGGCATGAGATAGACAGAATGATTTCAGAGCGACTACGTGACACACATCTTTTCAAAACGTCACTGACCTGCTAACTTATAGCTCAACCTTTATGAACCATCGCGACTGCGCGATTTACCTTTTATAACATTGGACCCGCTCACTCGCACATTGATCAGGACTTGACATAAATAACTCGCGATTGTGCGATTCCTTTCATTGACAACTCGTCACTTACTCACGTACAGATCAAAACCAGACATGAATACCTCGCTATTGCACAATTCTCTTTTATGGAAATCTCATCGCCCACTCGCAAGACTTAAAAATATTGAAAGAAGACTGATGTGACAAGGCGATTAAACATAAAGCATGACTTCCAAAGTGGCTCTGCTTCTGTGTGCGCAAATGGCTTTGGCGCATCTGATTTCAAAATTTCTGCCTCGATCCTTTATGTACATTTTCAGCCCAAACTTTCTATAGATGAAACCTTCTTTAGGGCATTCTAAATTGACCCAGATCATCATATTTAAAAATGGATCTCAACCGTGCAAGGAATTCATCGATGGGTTTTGGCACTGTGGAGTGCAAAAAGTTTATGCTCTATAGAAAATGCATAGAGAAGGTACTAGGCGTATTTCTGCCCGTCAAAATTGGAAGTATATAGCTTTGCGGAAAATCACCTTAGAGGTGCGAAACCCACACAGTGTAAAGTTCTTCTTTGTGGAAATCTACTTGATGAGTGCGGCTTCCGCCATGGAGTAGCCAGTTTTCAAATTCCCATTGGGCTCGTTCTCGCTCATTTCTTAACCAAATGACTTGCTGTTTGTTGCATTAGGATCATTTAGACCTGTAGAATCGATCCATACCAGTCTTCAATCTCTTCCTAAGAAAGAACATTGATTGGCTCACAAATCTTTGCCAGGTTAGGATCTACAACTTACCCAACATAAAGAGACTTTGAAAACATCCCCCCCAGCTAAAACATGAAAGCAATATGAAGGGAAACCCGACAAAGATTTCCTATCCTAGAGGAAATCTAGACCTAGACATTACATGACTAGACCTGACTTGAAAATCAAGACTAGCACTTTGACATCATGGGAATAGGATAAGAAGTGGTGCAACAGCTGGCTCTGACTGGGGGATCATGTACTGCAAAGTGCATGAAGAATTCATCTTCTCTGGTGAGACAAGTGCCTTATCCATTGGGTTGCGGAGTCTAGACCAAAGAAAACAATAAGCAGCTGCAGACAGGGAGGGCGGAAGAGAGTAGGGAAAACTGAACACACTAAAATAGGAAAACAACTAACTATGAAAGCGGGAAAAGGCTACACTAAACACACCAAAATTTGAAAACAAAACTTAACTAGAAAAGGTGAGCAAACCTCACCAGCAGAACAAAAAGCAAAGAATGATTCATATGTGACCATTTATAGGGAGAGAAAAGTATGAACCTTTCCAGAACAGAGGAAGGCATTTCACTAGTTTGAAACAACATTGGTAACCTCTGGCAATTCCTTCATTACTTAGAATGAGTCCCAAAGCCTTTTGCAAGATAATTGCCCATAGGACCTTTCCAAACAGCCATGCCTCATCACAGACTTCTGACTCTTTAGCATTTTCCTACACACTACATTTCACATGTTCTACCATCTTCTGAGAAGGAGATAAGTATTCACCAGATTGTGTGAACATTGCCGGAACATACTCACATCTGTTAACTTCATCAATATCACTTGTACCAGAGATACAAGCATCTAAACCAGGATTGAGAACATCAAATAACTTGAGAGATTCTAAATTGACTGTAGAAGAGGACTCATGTGTGACTGGCACCATGAATTGATTAATTTCCATTTCGAGACTACGAGGACTATGATCAGGCTCACTACCTTCTACACGATGCTGCAATATCTCATTAGTTTATGAAAGCTCTTCCTTTTCAAAATCTATTGTTGTATTAATTTCTTCAACAACACTTTCAGGTTCAGTAGGATGATCATCAAAACATATTGCAGCCTTTTCATGTGTATCCATATGTTTAGGAAAACGCAATATTGTATAATCTTGGAAACATAACGGTTCTTGCATTGGACTCTTATCAGCTATGATGGATGAAAAGTCAACCTTCCCGTGTTCTTCAATAATGCTAGGGATTCCACCTTTTGACAGGGCATTAGTCTTAGGATAATTTTTAGGAGAACAACTATTTGAAGTATGATTCCCATTAATTTCTCCTAATCTGCAACTGTTATCATTAGAAGAGAAGGAAAACATGGAAAGGTCCTCTCTTTCAATTCTTCTTACCATCTCTTCATCCATAATTTCAGATTTGGCAAAACATGATCTCACTTTCTCTTCAATACAAAATTCATCAAGAGGATTTATCATTACATGTCCTTCAAGACAAATATATTCTATCATAGGATCATTACCAACTTTTGCAAACTGAAAATCATTTTTGTCAGAATCTTCAATGAAGTTAAACTTTTCATGTTCTGGGAGTGCATTAACCATCAGATGATTTTCGAAAGAAACTTCATGCAAAAGTATATCTTTATTTTCTTCAAATCTGAAACTTTTTAAATCAGGAGTAAATGAAGGTATGGGAAAAACTTCTTTGTCTACTCTTCTTACCAATTCTTTATCATTCTGAGGGATACCTTCATTTGCTGAGAGTTGTGCTTCCGAAAACCAGGGCATCTCTTGCTTTCCAAAAATTGAACCATTGGTTGATACGGGCTCTTCATGATGCTCACTGATTATATTCTCCTTAACTTTGACTAATTCATCAGTAATTAGAAAAAAAATTTGGCCTATATTTTCAGTATCATGAATGCTATCACCAGTGTGTATGTCTGTTGTTTTTTTAATGTCTTCTTGAGGCATATTATTTCCTGAGATAACTCGACTAGTGAGATCAACATCACATACCTTGGGGAAGCTTTTTGTAGCCTCAAGTGATTCAACTAAGAGAAGTGATTGCTCATTCTGCCTATGATCAGCATTGTCTCCAACTTCAATCATCAATTCCTTCACTAGTACAAAAACAATAATATATGACCAAATAAACTACCAAAAATTGTAGATAAATGACCAAATTTGGTCACGTGACCACTGGTAGTTTATTGCTGGTCATTTATCTTGCGACCAAATTTATGACTAAACTATTTTAATCATTTATTTGATCATTGATTTGGTCATATATTTAGTCATTTATTTGGTCGTTTATTTGGTCATTTGGTAGTTTATTTGGTCATTAATTTAGTCATTAATTTGGTCATTGATTTGGTCATTGATTTGGTCATTAATTTAGTCATTGATTTGGTCATTAATTTGGTCATTAATTTAGTCATTTATTTAGTTATTTAGTCATTTATTTAGTCATATATTTATTCATATATTTGGTCATATATTTAGTCATATATTTGGTTAATTTAGTCATTAATTTAGTAGTTTATTTAGTTATTTATTTGGTCGTATATATTTAGTCATATATTTAGTTATATATTTAGTTAATTTAGTCATTTATTCAGTCATTTATTTAGTAGTATATTTAGTCATATATTTGGTTGTATATTTGGTCGTATATTTGGTTGTATATTTGGTCATATATTTAGTCATTAATTTAGTCGTATATTTAGTCATTTATTAAGTCATTTATTGAGTCGTATATTTAGTCATATATTTAGTCGTTGAAGTAGTCATTAATTAAGTCGTATATTTAATCATTTATTTAGTCATAAAATGAAAAGTATTTTAAATAGCATAAATTTTATAATGTCAAAAAAAATCATATTAAACTTGAACTAATACCAAAAAAACATCATATTAAATTTTATAATGCCAAAAAAATATCATATTAAATTTTATAATGTCAAAAAAATAACATATTTAAAGTATGTAATGTCAAAATATATATGTAAGATGTCAAATTTATCTAAAGAGTATATACGTAAATATAATAAAAAAGTATCAAAGTTGTCTCAAATATAAAATATTGAGCCAAGATGTCTAACAACTAGTACATGATAAACATGTTGACCAACTATGTCATTTTTTGAAAATATTTTAGTGGCCACTGTGTGAAGGTTCCCTCTTTCTCTTTCAGACAAACAACTCCATCTATTTTATCTTCATAAGCAAGGGGTACGTTACTTGTAACCTTTAAAATATTTACATTTGCATCTTCTGTTCCTTTCAATTTGATTCTATGTAAAATAGATAGGGAGTGAATCCGCCCAATGCCCACAACATCACCATCATATGGATCCAACACCTTAACTTTATCCCCTTCTTTGAGTTTATCAACACATTTTTGCAAAAAGAAAAAAAAATAACACATTATATTAATTACATAGGTAATGAAAGGCCACAAATATAGTATAATCATAAGACTCTAAATAAGAAAGACCAAAATTATTGTTCATTACTATTGCACTTCTCTTTTTTATGTTCAGGACTAAAGGTGACAACTTTAGAATTGCAAAAAATAAAGAAGCATTTATAGTTCATCTAAAGACTAAAACAATATAGATCATCCAAATAAGAGAT
>MU225126.1:1741494-1754345 GCA_018584345.1 Thuja plicata
TTGAATCTCAGGCAGTAGCCTTTCTCGCTATTGAAATGTAGAAAACGTTGGAAGAGCCAATGTAGCTATATATGTACCAGAAAGATGTGTAGGTCCTAAATCCAAACAAGAACAAAATAAAATGAGATTGAGGAAGAAAATAATCAGAAACAAACCTGAGTATCTTCGTAGCCATGGAGATTAGCGCTCAACATCAACCGGTGCAGTAGCTAGGGAGGACGAATGAATGCCATGAGAGATGTGATAATGAAGCACATAAGATGCTTCAAAATAGACTTTCGAGCGAGTGAGAAAGTGCATATTGGCTTGGAAAATTATTAAATTTTCCTCCAATTGTTTTCACGCTAAAAGCAAATGTGAATTAAGCCCTTTACAATTTTTAGTAAAAAAATTAACATTTACATTGTTTAATGTTGTTAATTATATTTTTAATTATAAATAAATTATCAAAAATTCTAATTATGTTTTAAATTACAAGCTATAAATTATTAGTTCTTTAACTATGTTTTTAATTATTTTAGATTTACATTATTTAACTTTTAAATGGTCTTTTATCTTTAATTTTCCAATTTAAGTCTATTTAGATAACTTTGTATATGCTAAGTATGAGATATTTCTAGAGAAGGTCAAATTATGATATAACTCTGTGGTTTTTGAGTCTAACTCATTGACCCATGTTTCATGAGTACTGGTTCACAAGAAGGAATCTCTCATGAGAATGAATATAACACTTAGCACTCATTGCATGAGAGATATTGGAAAATAGTGTTCGGAATAATGTTTTCACAATAAGTCTATCGGCAAACACACATATTATTGGTGAAATATAACTTCTAAGAAGATAAGTATATGATATTACCAAATGTTAATGTGTAAAGGAGTATTAATCATTCATTTAGTCATTTTTATTATAAGGGTGACTAATTGGTTAGTCATTTATTTGGTCATTTTACCCGATGACCAAATTGGTCATTTATTTAGTCATTTTACCTGATGACCAAATTGGTCATTTATTTAGTCATTTTAGTTGTGATTTTAGCCGATGGCTAAATTGGTCATTTATTTAGTCATTTACATTTGTGAATTACAAAAAAAAAAGTAGAACATGATCAGTTTTAGTCACATGACTAAAAGTTTTAGTCACCTGGTCATTTATTGCCCAAATTCTACTAGTTCTTACTCTCCGTCGAAATCAAAGAGATTTCTTTAGCTTCAATAATTTTACCATGCCGAACTAAAACTGATTCTTTTGTTTGCAATAATGAGGGTGGTTCTAGATTTATACTCATTGATTCTTGGGAAGCACTCAAATCACAGTCTACCACAGGAACTACCTCCTCTTGATTGAATTTGTAAATTTTATCAGAACAAGATTGTCCCTGAACATCTTCTATAATTGCATCTGGACTATTTGTGGTGTGCTCTTGGTATTCAGACACAGGTAGAGCATTTTCCCAAACCTTTACATTATTCTCATCATTAGGAGAAAAAATTTCCTTTTCAACCTCAAATGATGAATATAAAGGTGAAATTATTGATTCCAAAGGAAATACTGTTGAGAAACAAGGAATAAAAACAACCTTGTCTTCTTCTTGTGATTGTTTAGGCTGGAAATTCTTTTCATGTTGATCACTTTCTTCATGCTGATGGCTCATCCATGATAATCCAACTGAGGATGAAGTAAATTTAGGTTCTCTCAAAGCAGGGAAGATGGGAGAAGACAAAGTATCCTTTTTAGAACTTGCATCCGTAATTTTCTGTCTGAAATCCTGGAGAACATAGAATCTCTTCTCAATCAGCTCCCCCAATTCTCTAGACTGATGGTCTTAAGCTATACTTAAGTTGTTTCTTGTGGCATAGCTGATACTCTCTTTAAATTTACTCCAGAGTTGTTGAAGTATAGGATCATCATCAATCACAATCTCTTCAACAGATGGCGAAAGTCTCTTTTTATGTTTTAATTCATTTCTCAGAGGAATCTGACCTCGATACATTCTCTAAGATTATTTGTACAATAGAGTGACAAAAATCTATATAAATTTTCGTCAAATTAATGAGAAAAAGAGTATGAGGTTACCTCAATTTCATGGGTCACTGAGTGTTTGAATTGGTGCTTGAGTTAGCCTCTGATTTCTGTATCTATCTTTGTACCACTATGGCCAACTTTCCAACTAGTTGTTCTTCTTTCAGAACTTCACTAGCTCTTCTGTAATTAGAATTGTATCCTCACAAGGTTGCACCATTTTCCCTCATGACAGGTGAAGTGACTAATTGTGATCATTAGCCTTCTGAAATTTCAATCATCACCAAGGCTCTTCAATTAGAAAACCTTGTAATGCAATTGTTTCTTGACTTGTAAATGGGGTTCTTTGAGAACGGAGTCGCCAATTTCTCAGGAAGCAATGCAAATAAATAATGAAGCTTAAAAAAAAATCAATGTGTTCTTCCTCTTAGTCACCAAAGTCTGTTGTAAATACAAGCTGGGTAACTGAATGATAAGAACTTTTTAAATTCTTCAAACTCTAATATGTAATAGAGTTCTTTAAAACACAGAGTCGCCAATCTCTAGCAGAGATAATAATAATAAAACTGAGAAAACAATCTCCAGCACTGATCTTCATTTTCACCTCCCCAGCAGAGTCGCCAAAAATTGTTGGTTAACAGTTTTTCCTCCCTTAAGATTTATAATCTTTGACTCTTCAATACACCCAAGGTGAGAGAACAAAAGGATGTCACCAAAAAATGGGTCAGTGTATGTTATCTATCACTGCCCTCTGAATTGACAGGTACAGCTCCCTGATTGGGTTTAATATGCAATGAATGTGTCTTTTTATTGATCATCAGTTAATTTGTTATGACCAAATTGCTTGTAGACACAAAAAATTCAGGCAAGGATAGGAGTGGATAACCTATAATCCTCAATGGAATGTTGATCACAGATTATCATAAAACTATCTTCTATCCTAAACCTATCTATTCTAAGAATGCATATCCTACTAGTGAGAATAGGAGCAGAATCATATATAGATGGAAAATAGAATTTCTTATACTGCAACTACTAACATGAAATAGAATCCAGGCAGGAATTACAGTTTCACATACAATTGTGCTTTCTATTCTGATGCACCTAAATTACTGAATGAACAGGAGAAGAATCATACATGACAGGTAAATAGAATTACTTTCACTGCAATCACAAACATGAAATGGAATCTAGCATGCAACTACAGCTTCATATATGACTGTTCTATCTATTCAAAATGCAAATGATTTGCTAAAATGGCACAACAAACTTGAGACAAAGCCTCTATAAATAGAATTTCCGACCCTTATTACTGAATTCTTTACAGAATTTATAGACTCTACAATACATTCAGGCTTCTAAGAACCAATGACCTTCTCTCTTCCTCGAATACAAAGAGACATAATGTAAAGAAAAAAACTTTTAAAATCTGAGAACTCGAACAGTCACTATGGAATCTGAAGCTCTTCCTCTCTAACTAGTATTATCGAGCTGAATCCACTGGGCCATAGAGTCAAAATGTCATTTTTCTAAGCTTGAATTTGAAATTGAAAGAAAATACTTCGAAACCATGGATATATCGGCTGGCGGATTTTTGAGTTTTCAATGCGAAAATGGCTTCTTCACACTTACATTTGGACTTTTCTCTATGACTATTTCGAGGCACTTTCACACAAAATTATCTGAAGATGAAACGTTCTTCATGAGATTTTATGAAGACCCATATGATTATTTTCTGGAAATACTCAAAACCATGCAAGAAAGAGGCCAGCGGGTTTTTGGGTTTTCAGTGCGAGAATGGTAATGGCGCACTCAAAATTCAAATTTTTTCTTTTTTGCTACAGTGCGTTTTCTTCCTTTAGCTCGTCGCACACTTGCGAGCTCTTTTTCTTTCGTATGAACTGATTGGTGACTGAGTGACTATGCATTTTACTTTATAGCTATTTCATCATCGCACACTCACTGGCTCTTTAAACTGTAACTTTTTTATTTGGGCGACCGAGCGACATTCAATTTTTACTGCATACTTTAACTCGTCACATACTCGCGCCACTTAATATTCCAGCTTTCACCTTATGTGCGAGTGAGCGATGTGTCTTTTCTTCTTTCAGTCACCTACTCGCGAGCCCTTTTATTTCATTTCATTTCTGACTGCGAGTGTGTGACTATGTCTTTTCTTTCCTTAGTCGCCTACTCGCGAGCATCTTTCCTTCCATCTCTGTTGATCGGCGAGTGAGCTATGTCTTTCCCTTTTTGTTTTTGTTTTTACTCATCGCATGCTCACACACTGATTCCTGATCACCTCAAAACATCGGCGAGTGAGCGAAGCGTTAAACGATCTCTTAGTCGCTCGGTCGCAGACTATTATGAACCTTTTAAAAACTTATGCGACTGAGCGATGAGTCTTCACATTTGTATTTCATGCCTTTGTCGCACACTCGCAATGCAAAACACAACAGAATTAGAACCTAAGCGAGTGAGAGATTTTCATGACAGGACCTCATCGCGCACTCGCAAGGCATGAGATAGACAGAATGATTTCAGAGCGACTACGTGACACACATCTTTTCAAAACATCGTTGACCTGCTAACTTATAGCTCGACCTTTATGAACCATCGTGACTGCGTGATTTACCTTTTATAACATTGGACCCACTCACTCGCACATTGATCAGGACTTGACATAAATAGCTTGTGATCGCGCGATTCCTTTCATTGACAACTCGTTGCTTACTCGCGCACAAATCAAAACTAGACATGAATACCTTGTGATTGCGCGATTCTCTTTTATGGACAGCTCATCGCCCACTCACAAGACTTAAAAACATTGAAAGAAGACTGACGCGACAAGGCGATTAAACAAAAAGAATGACTTCCAAACTGGCTCTGCTTCTATGTGCACAAATGGCTTTGGCGCATCTGATTTCAAAATTTATTCCTCGATCCTTTATGCACATTTTCAGCCCAAACTTTCTATAGATGAAACCTTCTTTAGGGCATTCTAAATTGACCCAGATCATCAGATTTCAAAATGGATCTCAACCGTGCAAGGAATTCATCGGTGGGTTTTGGCACTCTGGAGTGCGAAAAGTTTATGCTCTATAGAAAATGCATAGAGAAGGTACTGGGTGTATTTCTGCCCATCAAAATTGGAAGTATATAGCTTTGCAGAAAATCACCTGAGAGGTGCAAATCCTGCACAGTGTAAAGTTATTCTTTGCAGAAATCTACTTGATGAGTGTGGCTTCTGCCATGGAGTAGCCAGTTTTCAAATTCCCGTTGGGCTCGTTCTCGCTCATTTCTTAACAAAATGACTTGCTGTTTGTTGCATTAGGATCATTGAGACCTGTAGAATTGATCCATACCAGTCTTTGATCTCTTCCTGAGAAAGAACATCGATTGGAGCACAAATATTTTCTGGGTTAGGATCTACAACTTACCCAACATAAAGAGACTTTGAAAACATCCCCCCCAGCTAAAACATGAAAGAAATATGAAGGGAAACCCGCCAAGGATTTCCTATCCTAGAGGAAATCTAGACCTAGACATTACATGACTGGACCTGACTTGAAAATCAAGACTAGCACTTTGACATCATGGGAACAGGATAAGAAGTGGTGCAAAAAATAGTTTATGCCAAGAAAAAGTTTGTGATGACCGAGCACTAGTAAATTGTCGAGGAAACCAATGATGACCGATCAAAAAAACATAGTGTTGGTCGAGCAGCAGTATTTTGGTAATTGTTGAGATTTGAGATCTTTGGCTAACATAATTGATTTTATTGGATATGTAAATTTAATTAAGGATAAGTATGATTGGTTCACATAATTTAATTTCACCGGTAAAAATAATTAATGCATGGATCAAATATTTAATCAGTGATTGCTTTGGAGAAGTAAATTAAATGTAAAGATGGAAAGATTCCTTGGATCTGACCTAACCTAAGATCTATAATATTGATTAAGAAGAAAAGATTTATTTTACCTAGATGTAGAGGTGTAAGATAACCTCAAGGGGTTATTCAGAGAAAAGAATTGAATGCAAGAGGGTTGCATAGTTAATTGACTGA
Organism: Thuja plicata; assembly: GCA_018584345.1. NCBI lineage: Eukaryota > Viridiplantae > Streptophyta > Pinopsida > Cupressales > Cupressaceae > Thuja > Thuja plicata. The sequence goes on from MU225126.1 coordinate 1,747,587, forward strand.
TTGGCATGATCTAGCAGAGAAGGCTGAACAAAGAAGCAGAGAGCTGCGAAAGTGATTGCTTGACATATTTCCAAGAAGATATGAAGATTGAAATGAGAATGAAGGCCACTCAGTGAATTAGAATTAAATCTTAATTGGATCTGGATTTGCAAAGTAAGTTGTATGTATCAGATCACACCTGTAGATTACTTTATAACCATTGTATCAGTCAAAATCCTTTAACTAGGTTGACCTAACAGCCATTGTGTAAATCCTTTGAGCAAGGTGACATTCAAGTGGAATCTTCTAAGTCCTCTAACAAGGCCACTACTAATAGGGTAATTAAATCCTTTAACCAGGTCACATTTAGCAATGTGTTTTGTAACCTTTAACAAGGTTAGCTCCCAACAGAGCTCACTTTAGAAGACTGAAAACTTGATAGCATGTTATTGGTGGTTTTTACCAAATTGGGTTCCACCTTAAATACTAGTATCAACTTGTGTGAATGTTTATGTTGTGTTTTACTGTTAACTTTATACAAGCTAGCTAATTACATTTGAACAGTAAAATTGCATATGTATGTTTTTTATTTATGCTATTGCTACTGAGTAGATCTAAGATGTTCTAAGTGGTATAAAGTTTAATTTGGTACATCTAGACCTGAGGATAACTGATTCACCCCCCCCCCCCTCTCAGTTATTCTGAATTCATTCTAACACAAAATACCTTAAACACCCATTCAGAAGCATCTTCTAGTGGGTCAGTACCCCATCAAGATATAAAGTATGATGAGACTACTCTTTTTAGTTGGGAATAGAAATATTTTCATTGATTTAATGGTGAATCTTTAATTATAGCCAATACTAGATCAAAGAGGAGAGCCCAGGACATGGAACAAGAAGAAGATGGAGGAAAAGCTACTACATCTGCAGAGTCATCACATCCATCTTTTCCTTCCATACTAAAGAGACCTCCTATAATGCCAGTCAAGGAGAGTCAATCTCCCAAGGAGGTTGAGCCCATAGTGGTGAAAGCACATCAAAAGGTCCATGCAACAATGCCCTTCAACATTGTGGACAACCTGAAAAAGATGAATGTGACTATGTCTATGTCAGACTCCTTGGCTATTCCAGGACAACCTAAAATATTCAAGAACACTATGGGTGAAGTGACAATCCCTCAATAGCTCACAAATGAGATAGCTAAGCCAATGTTGGTCAACACTGATCAACATAAGAAAGTTCCAAGAAACAACACCAAAGAAGATGTCATTCAAGATAGGAACTTAAAACCACCTCCCTTTTATGTATCATTAATTATTGGATATTTTATAGTGCATAATTTTATGGTAGATGGTGGGGCTACTAGTTCGGTCATGCCCAAGAATATAACTGATCAATTAGGGCTTAAGTATGAACCATTCCAAAAAAGAGTAACACAGCTTGATGGTTCATCAGTAAATACAATAGGTGTGGTCAAGGATACAAGCTTGATCCTTCATGCAAGCCCCAATTTCTCTATATTACTTGACATCTACATTATAGATCTATCTTATCTCTTTTCCATATGTGTTTCAAGAGAATTCACAACCAAGATAGGAGGTTATGTTTTGGTTGACTAGTCTCTCATGATTTTCCATAATAGGTTTGGAACCAAGATTACTATCAATTCTGAATCATTGGTAGTTCATCACATATATCCTTATGTATATAATGTATCTAATGCAATTTGTCTTTCACTTGATAGTAATGACTTTCCAATCATTGGAGAAACAAAAAATAAGATAGAAAACATCCCAGAATTGGAATCAGAAAGAGCTTCAGAGGCCCAACATAAAGCTTTTCAAAGCAGACACTGAGGAAACAGAAGAATGAAGAAATAAAGTTTGGGAGATATTATTTGATGGTGCTAGAAGTAGACATGGATCTAGTAATGGTGCAATTCTTATCTTTTGAAAAAGTGAGAAATATTATACAACCTTTAGATTTAGTTTTTCTTGCATAGGCAATACCGCTGAATATGATAGTCTAGTGAATGGATTAGAGTGGGATAGAAAGAGAGGGATTAGAGCCCTAAAGGTACATGGTGATATTGAGCTGGTGGTCAGAAAAGTAAGAGGGATAAGTGATACCAAAAATGATACAATGAAATCTTACAAGCATAGGGTTTGGGATGCTATAGAAGATTTCCATGCATTCAACGTCTTTGCCATCCCTAGAAAATTGAATCAAAATGCAGATAGATTAGATACTTTTGGAGCCCAATTTGATATTCCTAACAATATTTTAGTAAGGAAGGATCAAAATCATGTTAATATTATTGTCAGGCCTTCCATTCTTGATAATAATGTTAATTGGTAAGTGTTTTATAATGATGAGAAAATTTTGTTACTATTTTTTGAAGAAGATGTCTTTTTAGAGCACAATCAAGATACACTGATGCAGAACTTTGGTGACCAAGTGGTGCAACCCAAATATAATAAGATGCCTAAAGGCCTTGTCACCCTGGATTCAATTTTCAATAAGGATGAGCAAGCCAAAAGGAATAAAGTTAGCCTAGTATTTCAACAAGAACACTATGCTTATTTCAAACTGGAGCCAGGTTAAAGTTTGAAGTTTGGAAAGGTGAACACTGATTCAGAGAAGCAAGATTATACCCAATTATTTCAGAATTTCAATGATATCTTAGCCTAGAAATATGAAGATCTTAGAGGATGTAATCAAACACTTGGTCAACATACCATTGAACTAGAGCTAGATGCCAAACCAGTCAGACAAAAGAAAAGGCCTATCAACCCAAAACTGGAGCCACTTATGCCGAAAGAAGAGCTCAAATTAATAGAGAGTGGTATAATTTACCCCATAAAGAATACTAGTTGGGTATCCAACCTTGTTCCTGTTAGAAAAAAAAATGGGGAACTAAGGCTATGTGTTGAATTTAGGGAGATAAATAGGGAATCCCTAAAATATCGGCTTCCATTGCCATCTATGGAGCAAATTTTGCAATGTGTCTCTGGATCAAAAAAATTCTCATTACTAGATGGATACTTAGGATACAATAAAATCCTAGTTAATAAAGAGAATGAATATAAGACTACATTTACAATAAAGTTGGGAACCATGGCTTATCAAAATATACATTTTTGGTTTGTCAAATGGACATGCTACTTTTAAAAAGGCTATGGATATGGCCTTTAAAATCCTCATGTACAAGTTTGTACTAGTATATTTAGATGATATTACTATATATTCTAAACATGTAGCAGACCACATCAAACATCTGAGGAAAATTTTTCAAAGGTGTAGGGAGTTTGGGATCTCCCTCAATCCCAAGAAATGTGTGTTTGCAGTCCATGAAGCGAAAATATTGGGATATATTGTATCCAAGCAAGGTATTATAGTGGACCTTGAGAGGATTGTAGCTATTCTAGATATACCCCTACCACTGCACAAGAAGAGTCTTCAATCCTTCATAGGAAGGATTAACTTTGTCAGGTGTTTTTTGCCTAATATTGTAGATCTTTTAAAGCCTTTAACAACAATCTTAAAGAAGAATATAGTATTCTATTGGAGAAAAGAAGGAAAGAACAATTTTCAATCCATTAAAGAGGCTCTAATAGAGGCTCCTACCTTGCTTAATCCTAATTTCAGTAAGGATTTTATTATATATCTTATGGAGGATCTGATGCCATATCTATGATGTTAAATCAATAGAACTCAGAAGGATTGGAGAAACCTATTGCTTTCTTTAGCAAAGGTTTGGAAGAGTATGAAAAAGGTACTCATTTGTATAGAAATATGTACTTGCTATGGTGAAGAGACTTTAAAATTTCATACATCTATTAACCCATAGTAAGGTAGAATTGAGAGTCCCTCATCCAACTGTTAAGGAGTTCCTTCTTTCTAATGACCTTAATGAGAAAAGAGTTTGTTGGATCTCCAGAGTCATGGAGTATGAAATTGTGATCCAAGTTACCAAGATAGTAAGAGGAAGAGGCCTTTATGAAAAATTGACAGAAGATGATACTCCAAAAGATCAAGAACAAGTGAATGCATCCTTAGTTGTGCATTCAACATAAGATCATACCAAGGAAGACGGTTTGCATAACATGGTCCATTTTTGAAGATAGATGAGTGCCCTGTAAACTTGGATTCAACAAAAATAAGGTATTATAGATTATAATATATCCCCTTTGTGATGATTAATGAGATTCTATTTAGAAAGGATCATAATGGTGTTCTTTTATGATGCATTGATTCACAACAAGTAGTAGGTATCCTACATGAATTTCATGATGGACCTTCTAGAGGTCATTTCTCTACTAGGCCTACTACTTTCAAGATCATGAGGGCTAGACACCATTGGTCATCTATCTTTAAGGATAGTCATGAAAATGTGAGAAAATGAATGAAGTGGACCATATTTGTAGGTAAGGAAAGGATTGAAGCTCAACCTCTCCAACCAATCAAAATAGACCAACATTTTATGAGGTGGGGCAATGAATTCATAGGCCTGATTAACCCCCCATCTAGTCCAGGCCATAAGTGGATAATCATTGCAACTGATTATTTCACCAGATGGACTAAGGCTATTGTATTAAAAGAAACAAATGAGAGTGTTGTATTGGGTTTTTATGATGACATAATTCACAAGTTTGGGATCCTGGACTCTATTATGTTAGATAATGTACTTTCTTTCATAGGATTAAGAGTCATTGAATGGGAAATTAAACATGGTGTTTACTTGAACACAAGATCCAATTATTACCCCCAGTGTAATGGTTTAGTAGAGTCTACAAACAAGAATGTGATCAAGATAATTAAGAAGACTCTCCAAGAGAATCATAGAGATTGGCACTCTAAATTGAAGTCTTGCTTATCGTTAGACAGGATCACTCCCAAGAAGATCATTGGAAACTGTCCATATATGATAGTATATGGAAGGGAGGCTAAATTGTCCATCTCAACTGAATTATAAAATTTCGACCTTGCTACCCAACTTGTCATGTTTGAAGAAGGATACACTTTGAAGATAAGGTATGCTCAGATCATGGAGTTCGAAGAAAACAAAGACAAATCCATGAATAATATGGAATTCCAAAATATGAAAACCAAGAAAATAATTGATAGGAGAGCTGGATCAAGGAACTTCAATGTTGGGGATGTAGTCCTCAAATAGGATGAATTCACATCGAGGTGGGGCATGCATACCAAGTTTGACTAATTTTGGGGAGGTCCATTTGTGATCACTGAGTGCAAGGAGCATAATTATTTTCAGCTACCAACTCTTAAAGGATAAATATTGCTAATTTTTGTCAATGTATTTCACCTAAACCCTTGTTTTGAGCTTTGTTCATCTTTGTAATTAAGTTTGTTGCTTTCTATTTTTCTTTCTAGGTTAGTTTTTCCTATTTTTCTCAAAGTGCTTTGCACAGTTGTTATTTCTTCTTGTACAATCCTTTTCCCTATTTTGGTTCATTGTCCCTCCTCCTAGTTTCAATCCTCCTACCTTCCACAAGTTTTTGTGTACTCAAATGCAGACTCCTTTCCCAATCGAATGTCATAAGGGCACTGGTTTTATATGTCTAGCAGGCTGACATTCAACATAAATTGCCAAAAATGTTACCCAAATTTCCCATCCAGTCCAATTTTGGATACAAGTGGATAAATGAGGCCCCCAAAAGGGTAGATCCCAGCTTGTACAAATTCTACACCTTTTTGTGGTCCTTCTCTTGCTTTCTGCATATTTCTAGGTCACTGGTTTTACCCCTGGTTCATGTCTTTTATCCCTAAAAGAAAAAAAACACTTGAAGCCTCTTAAACCCTAACTCCTTGGTGGAAATTATATTCATTCATTAAATATTTTCCACATGATGTTGCAATTCTTCACGTGTTTTATGTTTTCCACAATGGTCACCTTTTATTCTTAGTCACGTAGTCGTGCTGCATTTATTAAACATTCCTTTAACTCTATGAGTGAGTGAGTGAATGAATCATTGTATGATCGCGTAGTCACAATGGTTTTGTAGAATATTTAATTGAATATGTGAGTGAACGATAGGGTTATCTGTAATGATTATCACTCTGATGCAGGAGCATCCTGGGTGTAAGGGAAATCTTGCATCACCCAAAAATATTTCTGTTTTCTTTTCAATAAGGGCTACCTTGTGTAGAACTGCTATTTATGGAAACTTGCTATTTTTAGTAAGTTGGCCATACGATCTCGGAATGTTCTGATTTTGCATGTGGAGGTTCATCTCAGTCATATCAGCTTGCCAGTAAAGTTTCATGGCTAGATCAGGTTTAGTTTTGAAGATATTGAAAATTTTCGGTATTGAAAACAGGGTACAGAAACTTCGAGCTCAATTTTGAAGGCTTTAGAGGCCCCGGATGAGGTTGAAACTTGAGCTCAATGATGCTTGCATAATTGAATTATTGTCGAGCGCTTCGTGGCATTTCCGAAATGGGGTTATAATAGTCAATCGAGTCAACTGGTGATGACTTATGTCTCTGGAAGTTGGGTCACCTGAAATAGCAGAAAATAATTTTCCTTCAAAATTTTTGGGTTTCAAAAGTTATTTTGAGATGACTTTGATGTACTAAATTGAAAAATAAAAAAATTCTAAGTTTGGTTGGCCCTAAGGGCTAAATTTATGGAACCTTCTTGGGCGGTGGAAATTGCCTATATAAAGAAGGCCCGTAGTGTTGTTTTAGGCAGTTCAGGACAGTTCTGGGTAGATCTGGGTAATAATTCGAGGCTTTGTCCTACAGAATATTGTAA
>MU225126.1:1759616-1771797 GCA_018584345.1 Thuja plicata
TGGTCGGCCCTAAGGGCTAAATTTCTAGAACCTTCTCGGGCGGTGGAAATTGCCTATATAAAGAAGGCCCATAGTGTTGTTTTAGGCAGTTCGGGACAGTTCTGGGTAGATCTGGGTAATAATTCGAGGCTTTGTCCTACAGAATATTGTAAGGGGAATGCCCATGTGGCTTTGCATATTGTAATTCTGAAAGTTTGTAATTCTGCATTTGTGGAGATAATAAGAAGTCCATTTTCTGTTCTTGCAAATTGTTGTTGGTTCTCTGTTTCTGTTATGTGTTTGTGGTATTAAGGGGAGCACCCTTCATCACACTCACTCGCTAAGATTAACCACTTAATATTTTTTTTTGTACGAGTGTGCAATGTGGTATGTGTTGCAGGTTATGTGTGGTAATCACTTAGTCGCACATGGTGAAACATCTAGTCAGAAAAGTGCTGCGAGTATGCAATTGAAAGGAGAGATGAAGATCGATGGTTGTCGTTCACTCACGCAGAATCAAGGTATATTATTTTAGGAATGGAAAGTGCACAATACGATGCCACATGTTCATGGTGGAGCCAACTATGGGTAGAGACAATTTAAATATTGATCAAGTTTTTTTGAACAAGTGGTCAACGTTATTTTTTAAAGACAAAGTGCTCAAGATCTAGCAATCAATCCATTAAGCCTGAATGAAACACGGGACATGGAGGACCCAGCACAGTGGTAAGGAGGAGGTTATGTTTCCTACAACTCAATTTTAATCCAACGGTTGGCTTAATTACTTAAAGAAAAAGTTCTCAATATCTATACATCAAGTCATTAAGCCTAAATGACATGTATTTGTGGTAGGCTAGGATAAATTTAGAAGCAATAAAGTAAAGACCGATCAAGTTGAGTTTGATCGAACAGTCATCTTAAAGTCTTAATGTTGAGATGATTGAGATCTAATGTTCAAACCATCAAGTCATGGTGACATCTGGCATAGATGACGTCATGCGTCCCGGGTTGAAAAGGGTAGTAAAGATACAAAAATTAATAAAGATCCAATGGTTTGCACGATCCCTTGATCACCAAGATGCAGATAGTTAATCTTCAAGGCAACCCACCGTTGTGATGCATGGCAGGTTGTCAGAAGCCTGGGCCTGTGTGCACTAAGGTTAATATGTGATCATTTTTCAGTTTCATCCTATGGTGGGTGTAAATCCTTAATGCCAAATTTCTCAAAATATACTCATTAAGGCATCACGCCTTGAAGACATGTGTTCAAGTCAAACATGGGTCAGCGCCAAAGATAAAATAAAGATAAAGAAAGTTTGTGAAGATCAGATGGTGGGTGTAATGCCATGATCGTAAAGATGATGAAGGATAACCATTAAGGCATCGCGCCTCTATGCCGCATGGCATATCAGATCTTGTGCTTGTGGGTAACTTAAGGAAGATCAACATTCATGTTTTAAATATTGTAAAGTTTCAAATCTGAGCTATTGATCAGGCATTGCATGCCACTTGCAACCATTTGGGTTTGAATTCAAATATTTAAATGTTTTTCTCATAGTTTCATGGTGGTGGCGACGTTTTCAACTTGCAAACTAGGTAGATGGATCGATCTGATCTATCTACTCAAATTAATAGTTATGGTAGATGCATTCATGATATATTTGATCTTCTGTGACATTTCCAAGTGCATTGATGATTAGAATTGACAGGTTTAGGGTTTCTACATTATTTAATGGATATCTATTGTAACCCTAATTCTTCTCTAATAGATTGATGGATTAACTCCTTAGCCTATGTACTAGGGGAGGTTGTATATAAGTCATTTTTTGTTCTTTTGTAAAGATGGGTTCACTTTATCTAAGAAGTTTTCTGTGACATTTTCTTTGTCCTCAACCTTTTCATGTATCTATAATTCTCAATCTTTCAAGGCTTATGAAGGAATTTATATGGTATTCTTCCTACCGTCAGGTTCTCATGCATTTTGGGATTATTTTTGAAGCATAATATAGTGGCTAATATTAGAGAAATCTTGGATTTCTTAAGCCTTCTTTCTTCCTACATCTTTGTGTGCTATTTCAGATGATTTGATAAAGATAATCTTGTGTATTTTGTTCATCCCTTGTTATCTTGTCTCATTCCTATGACTATTTTTTGGAGTGCATGTTTTTTTGTAAGTCATAGTATGTGTTTATTCTATTGAATATGCTATTGTTTGTGAAATCTTCTCTTTCCCAGAATAGCCTCTTCTCATTTTAGACATCTCTATGAAATATTTATGCAAGCCTATTCAGGAAGTTGTGTTCTGATAGATTTAGGATTTCATGTTAGTTTTGGTCACTGTGTTGTGATTCATGTTACCTTTGGTGCATCACCTTGTAGGTTAATTTTTATTTTCAATATTTCCCTTCAGTTGTCCTTATATTCCTTTTGCCTCGCAAGTTTACTTTTCATGTTTGAAAGCAAAATATGTAATTATCCAAGAGGAACCGGCCTAGAATCCAGAGGTTTCACTTTAGTTAGAAAAGGTCCCACAACTTACAAGTGATCCCCATGTTATACTATATTTTTAGGATCTAGTTCTTAACATGGTGCAAAATTTAGTGTATAATGGTAAGTACTATTCTTTATACTTTGAATCAGGAACAACTTAAGAAAGGTACAAAAAAAACATCTTATGAGTTCTGGTAAAGTCATACTCATACATTGAATTACTTCAAAATTTTTGGAAGAAAATGTTACATAAAGAAGGATGAACAAAATGGTAAATTTGATTGTAAGAGTGATGAAGGGATATTTCTATGCTACTCTACTAGAAGTAAAGATTATAAGTGTTTGAAAAAGTGCACTAAAAATATGGTTGAACGTGTCAATGTTATAATTGATGAATTTTCTGAGAAAAAAGAGCAAGATAGTAAGAAGGAATGACAAGACTATGAAAGGTTTGGTTATGTTCAATCGGTAGAGTTAGATATAGTCCCATAGGTGAATGAAGTAGAATGATAGACAACCGATGAATAATGATGAAGGTGACCAAAGAACAAAACTGATTCTCCCAAGGTATGTGAAACTTAATCATGCACAAGATCAGATTATAGGGGATAAAATTTTTGGAGTGATGACAAGGAGGAAGGTAAGGGAAAACACTTATCTACTATCTGAATTAGAACCCAAAATTGTTAAAGATTCTTTGGAAAATGATGAATGGCTTAAGGCTATGAAAAAGGAATTAGATCAAATAGAGAAGTATAATATATGGAATTTAGTAACCAGACCTACTGAAAAGAATATTATAGGTACTAAATGGATTTTCATTAGAAGTTAAATGAGAAAGCAAAGTGATCTGCAACAAGGCAAGGCTAGTTTACAAAGGGTATGTACAAGTAGAAGGACTGGACTATGGTGAGGAATTTTCACCTTTTGCTATAATTGAATGTGTAAGGATACTTTTGGCATATGCTTCTTATAATGGTTTTAAGGTCTATCAAATGGATCTAAAATCTCTTTTTTCTGAATGGTTTGTTAGAAGAAGAAGTATACATTGAACAACCTCAAGGATTTGAAACTGAAAAAGGTAAATACATGGTATGCAAATTGCATAAAGAATTGTATAGATTGTAGAAACATCCAAGAGAATGGTATGAAAGGTTGCATACATTTCTTATTCAGATTGTTTTCACAAGAACTAGTGACGATAGACATGTATATCTAAATTCTGAAAGTCAAGACATAACATTGATTGCTGAATTTTTTGTTGATGACATAGTATTTTATGAAAATGAAGCATTGAGTTGGGTCATTTGCAAAATAAATGAGGAAGGAGTTTTAAATTTCCATGATAGGAGAGTTAAAATTATTTATTGTACTTCAAGTACAACAGAAAAAGAAAGGTATATACATAATTCAATCCAAGTATGTGAAGGAGATTCATAAATTTTTTGTATGAAAGACTCAAAACTAGTGGGAACATATATGGTCACAAGCTGCAAATTATCTAAGGAGGATGAATCAAAGAGGCAAATGAAACTCTATATAGATCCATGATTGGTAAATTGCAGTATGTTGTGCATAGTAGACTGGATATTGCACATACTATTGTTAGTGTTTCAAGGTTTTCATCAAACCCAAAGGACTCACATCTAGTTATAGTAAAGAGGATCTTCAGATATCTTAAGGGGTCTAAAGTTTATGGTATGTGGTATTTAAGGACAACAATTTTTCTTTAAATTTTTTTACTAATGTAGATTATGTACGAAATTTTGATGATAGGAACATCACAAGTGGTGGAGCATTATTTCTCAGTGAAATATTATTATCCTGGAGTAGTTAAAAGAAGAATTGTATTTCTCAATCTACTGTAGAGGCAGAGTATGTTGTTACTACTCTTAATTATCCAGAAGTAGTATGGAAAAAGTAGATTCTATAGGGAATTCATGAGAAGGTCACATACCCAATTTTTATGTATTATGATAACACTAGTGCAATAAATATTTCCAAGAATCTAGTGATGCACTCAAAGAAAAAGCACATTGCGATAAACTATAATTTATTAAGAGAATAGGTAAAAGAGAAGGAGGTAAGGCTTGACTATATATGTACTAAAGAATTTTTTATATATATATTCACCAAGCCATTACCAAAAAATACCTTTGACTATCTTAGAGGTATATTAGGGGTTATTCCCCTATTTGAAGTTTAATAGAGGATGATGTTGATTGCATCAGTTCATATTTGTTTAATAGAATATCATATGTATGAATTGATGTAGTGGTGGACTACTCCAAGGAGGAGAAGTCTTAAGTACAATTTTGTAATGGAGTGATAAGGAAAGAAAATGCAAGCATCAATCAACTGTTAAAAAAGTTGACTAAATGATTTGACATCTTTGGCATTGCTATCAAAGGGGGAAAATATGTATTTCCTATAAGGGGAGAATTTGTATGAAAACAAGAGAAGACCATAAAAGATGATGATGAAATTGGGTGTATATGATGATGATGATTAATCAATATAATAAATGGAGAAGATCTATGATAAGAGGTACAAACATAAGTGGAAACATTTTGCAGAAATCTATACAAATTTTGTCATCAGTGAGATAGAGTGTTGTCGTGAAATCAACAAAATGACATCAATCAAAATTCAAAAGATAAGAGTGTTGATAAGGAAACAACTTATGTGTTGTGTAGATAAGAGTAAACTTATCTCAAATTGGTCAAATATTTGGTGGAGTGGTTATAGGATATGATTTTCAACAATGTGAAGATACTATTTTTGTGATCGTGACTCATATAGTTGATAGGTACAACTAGTTTGTTTGACTGGAAGCAATATTAATATAATGAATAGTTAAACAAGACAAATGTCTTAAATAGGCTATAAAGATCTACAGATCAGTTAAAGAATCTGAAGTGGTAATAAGATTGCTGATAATTTTAATGAAGTAGTAAGGTAGTTCAATGATTTGTGGAAAAATTTTGATATCACATTGCTCGCGGTATGCATTTGAGGTAGATTATTCAATAAGTTTCTTTTGGTCAAACGAGATTTCAAAAATTGCTCATCTACCAAGGTAAAATCTATGTGAAAGCCAACGTGATGAGAGGAATTTTTTTTATGAGTGTTTATATATATTGTATCTTACCTAAGATGATCTAGATCTTTCATATCTCAGATCTAGGGATTTTTTAAAAATTCGGTGGAACTAAATCTATATAGTGGAAAAGTTTAAGAAGAAGAAAGAGAGGTGATTGTAAATTGCAAAATGATTTGACGACAGAGAAATTAAAGGAATCAAGTGCAATCAAGTAATGGAAGAGTATATAGTATGAAGATGCATTTCAACACTTAATAGGATCTGATTATGTAGTGGTAGTGTGAATTTCATAGATCACTTTATCTATTGCTTTCTAACCATTGTAACAGTGAAATCCTTTAATAAGGTGGATCCTAACAATTATTTATTGTAAATCATTTAACAAGGTGGCATTACAATTGAACATTCTAATTCCTCTTAAAAGGCTTCTCCTTATAGGGAAAATATTCTAACATATATAAAGGAAAATCCCTTAACTGGGTAACACCTAACAATATTTTGGAAACCTTTAATAGGGTAAACTCCTAATGGGGCATATCCTATAAGAGTACAAATTTGTTGTGTATCATCTCACACTATGGTTTTTTTTCCTTTAGGTTTCTATGAGATAAATATGGTGCTTACATTATGTGCTAAATTACTTATAGATGTATGCATTGAAATGTTTACTTATGTTATTTTATATTGAATATTTTGGTGCATAAAGTTTTAAGAAGTTGAATTAGGTAAATTTTTTGATTATTGATTCACCCCTCCCCTCTCAATAATCAGACGTATATTAATAACTATGATACAATAAAACATTCTTAACTTTTATTAGGTCAACATAACTTTCATGAAGAGAACACATTCTCTTACCGAAGTTGGATGGAATATATCACCCACTCGAGATAGGAAAAAATTACTAGTATTATCTCATTTCACCAAATATGTTTTCACAGTGTCAAAAATCATTTCCACATAAAAAACACCACCAAAAGAATCCACATTACATCACCAAATAGTGTGTTTACAAGTTTTCACAAGATTCAAACACATACTAGTATGAGAGTAAGTTTTGTATATGCATTTTTCTTTCTAGGATAATATTTGTTTCTCTTCTCATGTGTGTCCATGTTTTCCCTTATTGTTATATGAAATATAATTTTATTTTTTTCAATATTATCCCACTAGATTTTACATATTGATGTATCTCACTTACAATTATATCTTTTGTTCTCAAGACCAATACTCATCAGTTTATACATTTTCAATATTGAGTTCTTCAATAGGCTAGGTTTGGTATGTTTAAAATTACAAAAAAAAAGATAAGCATTTTCAGTTTATACTTTCCATACCATGACATAAGAAGTTCTCTATTTCTAACATAGTCAAATTCAATTAATGTATACACAATTAATAAAATAGAGATTTTCAACTAATTGGCCTTTAAAAACACATTTTTTGCACCCAAATATCATTTAAATAAATCCTTACACATACAAATAATAAAAATTTAAGATCACAAAGCATAAGAGCTATACTAGTGTACAATTTCCTTAACAGGTTAACCCATTATCAATGTTCCTTTTATATCTTGTGAATAATGTCATACTAAAAAATCTAACTATACAATAATATATCACTTTAAATCATACTACATTCATGCTACGTGGATTCAATATTATTCTCTTATACCACCATGAATCCATCTTAGCCTCATACTTTGATATTAATCATAAATGTAATGCCTTAAGGACAAAAACAATACTGAATAAGGTCAATAGTTTAGATCCCTTGAATTAATCTTTTTATAAACCTACACCTATAAGATAGTAATACACAAATGGTTTGAATAAAAGTATAACTTCCAACTAAATAATTCAATGACATATCTTCTCAACTACTTTGCTTATTTTTCTACAATATGAAATTACTTACACATTATATTAGTTAATTTGATCATTATGTTAAATTTTTTTCCTCTTAAGGAATTTTTCCATAACTTGATTATTTATTACCATGTTCTAAAAAATTTATTTATAATTTAGATTATAAAATACCTATTCTTTGGTAGGACCTCAGTATACTATCAGAACCTCTAGGTTCGTTACTATATCAAGGTGTGGTAAAGTTTACTCACAAAACTAATTTTGGATTTGTATTGAAGTAAGGAATTCATTCAATAATTGGCCTTATTATCGTTGCACCTTTACTAAAAAGAATTAACATTACTTATTTTTAAAATAAATTTTTAAAATTGATCTATTATAATTTTCAATATATAAGTGCATTAATATTTTTAGTACTATAATTAGTTGTGGGCGCCTCTTTGGAGCTAGAAGAAAAACTTATACTTACAAGGTAGCATTCTCACACTTTATAGAACTTGACATTCAACTAAATGACCTTGCATTATCCAAAACATGGATGTTATCAATGTTCTAGGTTGTAAACAAGAAAACCTTATTATTAAAACCAAGTTTGGATCAGCACTATCAATCTAAATCTTGGAATGTTGGTGACTATTTTAAGAGTCACGTGATTGCATCATTTTCAGTTAATATGTTTACGTAATATTTTGTGTATAATTCACTCAATATGACACTCTTTAGTAGAACTATTATTGGTTTATTTAATTACTTGCTTCCAATCTAGTCAATTCTAAGATTTATGTCATTTCTTAAATACTTTAATACATTATCATCTTAGTCTATAATTAAGTCATTCTTAAAATTATAGTAGTTTACATTTCATAAACCTCAGAGATCTTGAAATATTACTTTGATCTAATAACATTAGTCACATCAAAGTCACTAACAATAATAGAATTTTACACGAGGTTACAAGGTCTAATATTATATGAAGACTCTAAGAGAACATGTTACATCTCTTAGTTGAGGTAATTTTCTCTCTATTCCACCACCCTATTTTCTCATCATTTTCAAAATGATTAATATAATATTTATTTACTACTAACCAACCAAGGCTTGTTTAATATAGAATATATACCTTAAATCTAAATTTTTTAATATAATTTTCTTATAGAAGTTATACATTTTTAGGAAAGAGTTCATGGGTAATTTTGATCTAAAATTAATGTAGCGAGGCCCTTTCTTTCATTTAAAATATCTTTTAGTATTTAACCTTCATCCAAACAACTACTTATTATCTTTATATACATAACTTGGACCCAATGATGCCCTAGTGTTGCAACCTAGTAGTCTGAGACGAGTTATAATTCACAAAAAATTACAATGTAATAACTAAAGGATTTTTTTACTACATATAATACATTATGATAATGTTAGAATAACTGAGAGGGGGGGGGGGGGGGGGNNNNGTGGGTGATTTAGTGGCCTCAAAGATAATTCCAATAATCCAACCAAAAATTATATCACAAATATAATATCCTATAGTTATCATTCAGTTCTTCAAGATGTATGCCATAAATAACTTTATCAAATATATATTGCTTGGTAAGATATATTGTTTATCTTTTCTAGATTTTACCGACTAGCATCAATTAAACTTATTTCTTACTGACCAATCATGTTTTAGTAATGTGTAAATAAAAAAATCAAAGCAATGAACCATATATATATTTGACACAGATTTTAACGTGGAACCCATGTTAAGGGAAAAACCACTTGGGATGGTAACCCAAAACTTTCACTCTTCTGAAGTGACCTCGATGAAGAGCCAACCTGGTTAAAGGTTACAAACACACTGTTAAGTGTGACCTTGTTAGAGGATTCAAAACTAAAATCTTGTATTTTGAACTTCACTATATTGTCAACAAGAGAAACCTTTTGATATTATTGAGTATCTCAATACAATAAGGATGGTTAAATCCCACTCGATTAAGAAATTTTCTGAATCAATTGTTAAACTGAAAAAAGTAAATGATTTATTCAATAATAAAAATTTTAACTTATAGATTTTCAAATCTATTGTTAATCCAATAATACATCTCTAATCAATATCCTCTTCAATTCCTTTGCTCCCCTATTTATTTTTCTCAGTGAATGCTCTATCCTCTATTGATTGGTGTCTACATAATTCTTGGTTGTATTCTTCAACCTGTATGATCAGATCTACATGAAGACTTCTATCTTCACCAGAATTATATTCAACATTCCTCTACTTCATAATTAATTACTTGTCTCTTTACATAGACATGATTTAGCAATTCACTCTCCTTTTTTTTGTCGTAGATTACTTCTTGATCCATAAAGCTATACATTCTTTCTTTAATCTATAAAGCTCTACTTTAGTTTTATTCTCTAGATCTCTCCTTGATAACTACACTTTAAATCTCTTTGATTCTTTAGTTTAACTGATCATTACAAATAAAGAAATCAATCAATTAACTCTAAATATAACTCCAAACAGCTAAGTGTTTCTGTCATTCTTTATCTTCAATTTTGATCAGTCATCAACTCCAGTTACCCTGGTTAATGACTTTAGTTGTCCTTGGTAAAAAATCTAGTTATGCTTGGGAATCAACTTCAGTTATTCTCGGTAATCACTTGCTCAGTTTACACTATGAACTTCTCTGCTTAGTGTTCATTGTAAACTTCTCTACTCGGTAAACACTT
The DNA here is from genome assembly GCA_018584345.1 of Thuja plicata. Taxonomy (NCBI): domain Eukaryota; kingdom Viridiplantae; phylum Streptophyta; class Pinopsida; order Cupressales; family Cupressaceae; genus Thuja; species Thuja plicata. Next base: position 1,769,769 of record MU225126.1, read on the forward strand.
TGGACTGTCACTTGGTGTATACATTATCAATGACATAAAATTTGTATATTTATCTCTTCAAGTTCATGAAAATATTTATATGACCAATCAAATCATATGAAGTTGACATCAATGACAATACAATACATTAACTAATTTAATGTCTTGCATTCACTTTTGCAGCTAGGTGATCATCAACTTATCATCTTCAAATCATTCAATCAGTTATAGTTCATCAATCTCTCCCTTTGGCATTGATGGGAGTACATTATGAAATATGCCATATCATACCAAAGTTATTGTTTTATAACCAATTCAAATATATGAATTTATATAATCTCTTCTAGCTTAGGTTTGATTCTTGTTGTGTTCTCTCCATTTCTTCATTCCCTTCAATGGATAGGTGTAGCAATTTTGTCTTCTTCTTTTGTCTCTCCCTTTCTTCTAGAATCTCTTCTCCCTTTTTTGTATAGATATGCAGTGTTAACTCTTTTCAATTCTCTCCCTTCGATGGATGGATATTTCTTTTGAATCCTTCAATCCTTTGTCGAATCTTCTTTCTCTTATATTTTATCTCTCTTTGAATGATCATGAAAGATATTTCATATTTAATATCTTTCTCCCTTTGACTGCAATAGCAATGAACAAGATATTATTGAATCTCCTCTCCATTAGAAATACAAATGTGTGGTAGCCAACAATATCTCTGGTGTACAGTGCATATAAGTACCTTATTGTACTGATATGTCATTGCAGTCCTTATCTTAGCTTGCATGAACATGATTTATCTTCTATTAATGTGCAGGCCGAAGCAACCTTTTAGTCACCTTAATGACTAGTAGACAAGGGACGAACCTCTAGTCTATTCCTCAGGTACTCGTATATATCTTTTGGCAATGGTTTTGTGAATATATTTTCTAGTTGTTCCTTGGATTTTACATATTCCACTATTACCTCTTTCTTGTGTACTTTTTCCCTCAAGTAATGATACTTAATAGCTATGTTCTTTGTCTTAGCGTGCATCACAAGGTTCTTTAAAATATTAATAGAACTTGTATTATCAGTATAAATAATTACTAGTTCAAGAAGATAGAATTAACTGGTTGTTTTATTTGTTTTATTCAAACCACATTTAAGAAATTGATTTGTATAGCTGGCAAGAAGATAACTACAAGATAAATTAGGAGTTAAAGCCATAAATTAATTTGGCTAGATTGCTTTTCACACCAAGAATCAAGAACCAATAATTAAGGAATATCATGTCTATATAAGAGACAAGCATAATTCATTTTCGTAAGCAATCAGATACATGGGGGAGTCAACTGATAGAATATGCTGAAGAGAAATTGATGAAGGATAAACTTCATGCAGTCCTGATCAATCAAGCTAAGGGAGAGCTAAATAATTCTGCAGACATTGATGAACAGAAAAAAAGCACAACATCACAGAGTAGAAAAAGTTAAGTACAAAGGAATTGAATTGATACATTGATCAGAAAGATATTGTAAGTAAATAGATCTGAAAATCTGCAATTCAGTTGCATTAGAAATAGGTCATTTTGTTTCAGTTTAACCATTGAAGCATTAAGTCTCTTAACAGAGCAGGACTTAACAGTATTTTGTAATTAAGGTATATCCTAACAGATTACCAGAAGGTTGACTCATGATAGTAGCATTGGTCTTACCTAAAGCCTTTTGATAGTCTAAGAAGAAGGCTAATTCAAGGATGGTAGTAAGATTAGCATAAAGCCTATTGACAGTCAAGAGACTGATTCAAGGATGGTAGCATAGATGCCAGATACTAAGTGACAGCCTATGTATAAAATTCCTCTAACAAGGTCGCACTTAACCATGTGTTTGTAACCTTTAAAAGGGTTGGCTCCTAACATGGCTCAGTTCAAAAGAGTGAAAATTTAGGGTACCGGTCCTAGTGGTTTTTCCCTTAATAGGGTTTCCATGTTAAAATCCTTGTGTTATGTGTGTATGGTTTATTACTTTAGTGTTTTACATTTCACATAAGCATTTATGGATTGACTGGTATACTCTGCATA
>MU225126.1:1803016-1813136 GCA_018584345.1 Thuja plicata
ATCAGAGGAAATTCTAGAATTGGTCCATACTGATCTCTGTGGTCCCATTGGAGAAAGAAGCTATTGTGGTGCTAGATACTTTATTCTATTTGTTGATGATTATTCAAGGATGATGACTGTAATGTTTATCAACGAAAAATTTGATGCATTCCAATTATTTAAATGGTACTTAGCTAAAGTTGAAAAGGAAACATGAAAAAGTTTGAAATGATTAAGATCTGACAAAGGTGGAGAGTTTATTTCTAATGAATTTAACAGGTTCTGCAATGACCGAGGCATAAAGAGACAAATATCCGCACCCAAGACTCATCCACAAAATGGTATTGCTGAACGAGGGAACAAATCTATCATGGATTGTGCTAGAACACTAATGATGGAGAAAAATGTTGCACATAAATATTGTAAAGAACCTGTAAGTATTGTAGTCTATACACTGAATAGAGTTCAAGTCAAGAAAGGTACAAATGCTACACCTTATGAACTTTGGTATGGTTATGCACCTAGTGTAAAGTATTTTAAAGTATTTGGAAGAAAATTTTTTATACTGAAAGACAACAGAAATGGAAAACTAGATGCGAAAGGTGAAGAAGGCATATTCCTTGGTTATTCAACAAAAAGCAAAGCATACAAAGGTTTGAATTATAATACTAACAAAATTGTTGAAAGTGCAAATGTAAGAATTGATGAGTTTGCAGAAAAAAATGAAGCTGAAAGTATAAAAGAGCCTAAAAGCTACAAATCATTTGTATATTTGGGTGAGGAAGATTATAATTCACTACCTGAGACTACTGCTGAACAATAGCATGCACCTTCCGAGTCATAGAGTGGAGTTTCCGAGCAACTAGAAGTGAATGCCTAGCTATCTGATGGAGATGTTGAGTCACAGAATCAACCAGAACTGAGTACAAATGATGAACCTAAAGCAGGGACTGAGCCTACCCTAGCAACATACGTGAGAAGAAATCACAATTTTGATCAAATCATTGGATCAGAGGATTCTGTTGTTATGACAAGAAGTAAGTTGAAAAATTGCACATGTCTGTTATGTGAATTTGAGATGAAAACAGTGAAAGATGCTTTAGAAAATGAAGATTGGATACAAGCAATGAATGAGGAAATTGAACAAATTGAGAAGAAAAAAACTTGGAAACTTGTACCTAGGCCAAAGAATAAAAATGTAATTGGCACAAAGTGGGTATTCAGGAACAAACTGAATGAACATGGAGATGTGACAAGAAACAAAGCTAGACTGGTATGCAAGTGTTATGCACAGGAGGAAGTAATTTACTATGGTGAAACCTTCACCCCAGTTACAAGATTGGAAGGTGTTAGAACCTTACTTGCATATGCAGACTATAAATGATTCAAAGTTTATCAGATGGATGTGAAATATGCATTTCTCAATGGTATCTTGGAAGAAGAAGTGTATATTGAGCAAGCTGATGGTTTTATAGAACCAAACAAAAGTGATATTGTTTGTAGATTACACAAAGGATTATATGGATTGAAGCAAGCACCAAGAGAATGGTATGAGAGATTGCACAATTATCTAATCAAGATTGGATTTGCAAGAACCAATGACAATAGAAACTTGTACGTGAAGACAAATCAAAGAAAAGGTACATTATTAGCTAAAATTTATGTAGATGACATCATATTTAGTGGACAAGATGTGTTATGTCAAAAATTTGCAACAGAGATGCAAACTAAGTTTGAGATGTCTATGTTTGGTGAAATAAAATTCTTTGTTGGCTTACAAATTTATCAAATGAAGAATGGTATCTATATCACTCAATCTAAATATATCAAAGAGACTGAAAATTTTTGGAATGGAAGAGTCCAAACCAGTGAGTACACCCATGGCTACTGGACAGAAGCTAACAAAAGATGATGACACAAAAGAAGTGAACCAAACACTCTACAGATCAATGCTTGGAAAACTATAGTATGTTGTACATAGTAGACCTGATATTGCCCTAGTTGTTGGGATTGTTGAAAGGTTTTCGGCTAATCCTAAGGAAACTCACATGATGGCAAGAAAAAGGATTCTAATATATTTGAAAGGAACTGATGAGTATGGTCTATACTAAAAAAAGAATGACAAGTTTGAACTTAGAGTTTACACTGACTCTGATTGGGCTAGAAATGTTGATGACAAGAAAAGTACTACTAGTGGAGAATTTATTTTAAGGAAAAGATTGATCTCATTTTAAAGAAATAAACATAACTGCACCTCACAATCTATAGCTGAAGCTGAGAATGTGGTAGCAACAGTTAACTGTTCTAACATTGTGTGGTTGAAGATACTACTAAAAGGTATGAAGGAAGAAATCACTGACCCAGTTGTCATATATTGTGATAACATGAGTGCTATTAATATTTATAAAAATCTTGTTATGCAATCAAAAACAAAGCATATAGCTATCAAGTATCATTACTTGAGGGAGCTAGTTCATAGTAAAGAAGCGAGACTGGATTATGTGAACACTAAAGAACAATTATTAGACATATTCACAAAAGCACTACCCAAGGATGCTCATGAGTATCTACGAGGTAAATTGGGGGTGATTCCCCTCACTAAGGCTAATTATGTTTTGTATGGTACTGTTGCATCAAATATTACATTCAGAATATTTGACACATTGATGCATAGTAAGTCACACTTTAAGATGCTGGCTAAAGTTGTGAAGATGAACAAGGACAAAAAGGCAAATCAGTCATAATCAAGATGATAGGATTAGCATGATACTAAATATCTACATGGTAATGATATCGACATCTTTGGCATTGTTGTCAAAAAGGGGGAGATTGCCTATATAGAGGAAGAAGTTGAAGGAGAGATTACCTATAAAGAGGAAGAGATTGTCGAGAAAGAGAGATTACAAAGAGGGAAAGATTACATAGAGGCATAAGTTACTATTGAAAAAATTGAAGTGATTATCTACTCAGAGTGAGTCTACAGATGATTAGACACAGATGATTACAGTGTGATTAAAGACATAGAAGGAGAAATGTTTTACAGATAAGAATCGTAATGAAGCTAAAGACATTAATGAAAATTTGTTCATATCAAGGAACATAGGTGAATTTTTGGATTGGTTGGTAACTATGCTTGTTAAATCATTGTTTTAATATTTGTGTTGCCATCAATGCCAAAGAGGGAGATTGTTGGAAAGAGACAATGCAAGCAATTGTTATTTTGTCATTGCTGTCAAACCTTAACTGGTGAGACTATTGTTATATATTTGAGTACCATATCTATTATTGATGAAGAATATTTAATAAGAAGACCAAGTGAATGGTTGAGTTGAGGCAAATAAAAGCCTGTACTTGATCAGTTGGCACTCTGGCAAAGTAATTAGTTATTTATCTTTCAAAGACAATTTTTCTGGTTGTTCTGTGCCGAGCAAGTTTGGCTTGTGCCGAGCAAGTTTGCTTGTGCCAACTAAAGTTGTTCGTGACAAGCAAATTTTTTCAATGCCGAGCACCGCTGAAATTTCCGAGTGGAAATAGTGATGTTGGCCAACTTACAGTAATTGGATTAATGATGAGATTTGAGATCTTTGGCTGACTTAGTTAATTTTATTGAGATATGTAATGTTAATTAAAGATTAATCCATGTCATTTAATGTATGTTTAACCATTATTAATGTATGGTTTCAAGATTTAATTAGAGACTACTTTGGAGAAGTAAATTTAATGCAAAGATGGAATGATCTGTTGGATCTGACCTAACCTAAGATCTACGATCTTGTTTAAGTGGAAAAATATTTATTTGAATTAAACAAAGAGGTATATGATAACCTCAAGGGGTTATTCAATTAGTATGTAAGAGGTGTGCTACTAAATGTGAAGTGGATGTGTATGCAAGAGGATTGCATAGTTGATTTATTGTTTGGCATGATCTAGCAGAGAAGGCTGAATACAGAAGCAGAAAGTTGCATGTGTGATTGCTTGGAAAATTTCCAAGAAGATCAGAAGGTTGAAATGATAATGCAGGCTATCTAGTAAGTTAACATCAGACCTATAATTGGATCTGAATTTGCAAAGTAAGTTGTATGTACCAAATCACAACTGCTGATTACTTTATAACCATTGTATCAGTTAAATCCTTTAACAAGGTTGACCTAACAGTCCTTTGTACAAATCCTCTAACAAGGTGACATTCAGGTGGAATGTTCTAAGTCCTCTAACAAAGCCACTCCTGACAAGGTGATTAAATCCTTTAACTAGGTCACACCTAGCAGTGTGTTATTGTAACCTTTAACAGGGTTGGCTCCTCATAGGGCATCACTTCAAAAGAGTGAAAACTTGGTAGCATGTTACTGGTGGTTTTTCCCATATTGGGTTTCCACGTTAAATACTTGTGTCAACTTGTGTGAATGCTTATGGTTTGTTTTACTATTATGTTTCTACAAGCTAATTTCAATTGACAGTAAACTGCATGATTAAAGTTGTTGACTTATGCTACTGCTGTCGAGTAGATCTGAAGTACAGAAAGTTTTTATTTTCTAAATCTAGACCTAAGGATAACTGATTCACCCCTCCCCTCTTAGTTATTCTAAATTCATTCTCACATACTCTTGTTGGGGAATGACCACATCCCATGTTTGGCCATACTCCTTAGTTAGGAACCTCAACAAGTTACCAAATACTTTATTGACCATGTCAACTTGGCCATCACTTTGAGGGTGGTAAGCTAAACCAAATGACAAGTTGGTTCCCAATCTATTCCACAAAGTTTTCAAAAAAATGCTCATGAATTTAAAATCCCTATATGATACAATACTTAAGGGCAGACCATGGATCCTCACAATCTCCTTAAAGAACAAATATGCTATGTATCTGGCATCGTGAGTAGTCTTGCAAGGTATAAACTGACCCATTTTACTAAATCTATCAACCACTACATCAATTTTCTCATATCCCTATTTTGTCTTGGGTAAATACACTATGAAGTCCATGCTCACACATTCCCATGGTCTATTTGGTACTGGTAAAGGTTGATACAAACCTTCATTGATTCTCCCTCCTTTGTCTTTCATGCACACTACACATTGCTCTACATACCTAGTCACATCTCTTATCAAGTTTGGCCAATGGTAAAACCTTTGTACAAGCTCAAAGGTTTTTTTCATACCAAAATGACCACTCAATCTTCCATTATGCTTCTCTTGTATGAGATTATCTCTGATTGAACCCCTTGCAACAAATAACTGATTACCCTTAAATAACAGTCCATTTTGCAAAGTAAAATTAGAAAACTTGCTATGGAAATGATTGTAAAAATAAATACACACCTTGTAGGCTTCATAAAAGTCTTTATGTTCCTTGCAGAGATCTCTGAAACTCTCTATCCCAATGCTATTCAATTTAACTTCTTGAATAGTCAACAACCTCCTACTTAGTTCATCTACAACCTTTTTCAATTGCCCCTTCTTTCTCTTAATTGTGAATGTGAATGCTCGTACGTATTCCATCCACTTTAGCTATATATTTCTTAGTTTACCTTGGGTATTGATATAGCTAAGGGATTGATTGTTAGTAAACACTACAAATTCCTTGGGTAGTAAGAAATGCCTCCACTTTCTAAGTGACTGGACTAAGACATACAATTCCAAGTCATAAGAACAATACTTCTTCTTGGCTTCATTTAATTTTTCAATAAACAAGGCTACTGACCTACCTTCTTGACTTAACACACCCCCTACTACCATACCACTTGCATCACACTCTATTGTAAGAAAATTTTCAAAGATAGGCAATATTAGTATAGGTTGTGTTGCTACTTGCTTCTTTAACATTTCAAAGGCTTTTTCTACTTCTAAGGTCCACCTAAACTTTGGTTTTACCCCACCCTTTATGGTATCTAACAATGGTGCGTAAATACCACTGAAATTCTAAATAAATTTCCTGTCAAATTGGGCTAACCCATAGAAACTTCTTACCTCAGTTTCTATGGTAGGTGGTGGCTAGGTTAGGATAGCTGTAACTTTGTCTTGATCCATCTTCAAGGACCCCTTCGACAATACAAAGCCCAAGTACAACAGTTCTTTCTTTAAGAACTCACACTTCTCAAGATTAATGGATAACTTCTCTTCATGTAACCTCTACAATACAGTATCTACATGATTATTATGCTCCTCTCTTATTGTGCTAAAGATCAGTATATCATCAAGATATGCCACTACAAAATTCCATGTGTAGTCCTTGAGCACTTCATTCATGAGCCTCATGAATGTTCTTGGAGCATTTGTGAGCCCAAATGGCATCACAAGCCACTCATACAATGCATATGTGGCCTTGAATTCCAATTTCCATTCATACCCTTCCTTCACCCTGATTTGGTGATAACCACTTTTTAAATCTATCTTAACTAGTACATTTGAGACATCTTTTCGACGGCTATGCATCACTGTTATGACACTACGCTATCGAGAAAGCAATGTTGAACGATGTTGCAGTTTTAGTGTCAAAATCACCGACGGTAGCTATGTATGTCATTATTGTGATGGTCATGACCATCGCAATATCCACAGGCTATGAGGGTTAGTATGTCATCATTATACATGATGCATGTCACCATTACAACAGGTATGCGACAAAGATGTTTTACATGCAATGTCCACCTGTCAGACTATTCCAACATCTGGACATCATGTATATTTTTTTGGTGTCAGTCATCCACTGAATACCATCGCAATTGTGATAGTATGATATGTTTAAAAAAAAAATATTTATCATGTGCATGGAGTGGGAACTTAAAATATTGAGCTTCTCTTTTTTTAGAGAATATTTTAACATTCTCTACTTAATAGGGGCAACCACGTGAAGGGGGAATCTCATCTGGCCCCTCCTAGGAGTCTGTTATGACCCTTTATGACACTTTAAGATCTCTAAGATGTAATCTTAGGGACCATAAAGGGTCATAAGGCATCCTCAGACACAACAGCTGAGAAACATAAATGTAGGCATCATGGTTACAATTTTTTGGAGACACAAAATAATCGAGTGGTATACCTAGAAGATGCAACACAACCACTACTCTTCGAGTTCTAAGTGTGCACTCCAGGATCCAAAAAATATAGATAAGGAATAAATTTAGAGAGCGGAGGAGGTTCATAATGAATGAAATAATATAGGGATCCTATATTATTTCGATCATTATGGCCCTCCTCCTCTGCTCTCTAAATTTATTCCTTATCTATGGTTTTTAGAATCCTATATTATTTCAGTTGTTATGGCCCTCCTCCTCCGCTCTCTAAATTTATTCCTTGTCTATGATGTTTGGATCATGTAGTGCCAAATTAGAAGTTGAGGAGTAGTGGTTGTGTTGCATCGTCTTGGTATACTACACAATTATGTTGTGTCTCCAAACAATTGTAACCATAATATCTACATTTATGTTTCTCAGTTGTTGTGATATCTACATTTATGTTTCTCCACTGCGTAGAATATTTAGCATTAGAAGGCCCCAAATAGGCATAAATTCAATGTAAAATTATGGTCTTGAATAGAAAAAGTGGAACTAGAATTTCAGGAAGGCTGGGAAAAGTTTGTGCATAATTATGAACTTTTTCTAAAATTCTAGTTTCACTTTATCATTACAAGACCATAATTGTACCATTGAATTTCTTCCCGTCTGAGCCTTCTAACACCATATGTTCTCCTAGTTGTTTATGTTGTGTCTCCAAATAATTGTGACCATGATTCCTACATTTATGTTTCTCAGCTGTTGTGAGATTAAAAGTCTTCTAAGGAATGTGTCATGTCTATGTGGAACTTCATAGGATCATCACCAAAGGGGGTTCTAGATCAAAGGAACTCCCTTTCACTTAATTATGAAGCCATCAATGGTATAATAATTGTTTAGGATAGTAAGTTTCCATGGATGGATTCAAATTCCCAAGCAAAAGGTGTACAAACAACTTAGTGGCCTCCAGAGCCTTTTTCTTGAATTCCTGCCCATCTGGGCCTTCTAACACCATATGGAATGTGATGTTTTTATAGGAGAGATCAGACTCTACCATCAACACTCCATCACTTCCTGATTTCGTTGAAGCAACATCAGACTCCACCACCATCACAATATGATCACTAAACAAGTTTGTATGTCTTCTACTCTTAAGTTGGGCTATTTCTGTTCTTGTTTTATGAAGTTGGGTGATCCTTGCCAATGTCTTCGGGGTTGAATCCAATATGCTCCTGTATGATCCAAAAACTCAAAGGAAGGAAAATATGGGGTTACATAAAAAGGATCTAAGAAATTCTTGGCACCCTATTACTGATCCTCATCTACAATTATGCATGTGCATAGTCAAGCCATACACTTCTAAAAGGAACAAGGATAAAATTTACAAAAACCCATCCAAGATATGGAAAATCATAATGAAGTCATAAAAAACAATAAGTTCATGAGTTTATCAAAATATGTCCAACGTATCTACATGAAATTCTAAAAAAGTTTCAGTATCTACAATAGCCCTCTATTAATCACATTTATGCATATGGTCCCAACAAAGTAGTGCACAAACTACACAAAGAAGGCATCACAGAAATATGATTTCTTGTTTTTCTATTTAAGGAATCTCAGTGACACTAGATACCTCTCAAACCTTTCCCAAGTTGCACTCATTTCCTACATCATTTATAGACTTAGATGGTGTAGATGTAAATGTGGTTTCATCGACCCACCAAAAGTATTGACATCCACTATTTCCCTCCAATACCAAATCTACATCAGTTCTTCCAAAAATGATTATAACTTATCACATTAATTTTAAACATTAAAATATAATTCTATATCCAGACCTTTTTCCTATTTTGGCAACCCAAAAATGGACACCCATGATTACTTGTTGTGTGTGACATCTTCAACACACAAGGGCCAACACCACATTGACTGAAGCCATTCACGCTATATCGATAAATATTGCACTGTCATTCCAAGATATCATTTTGTTTAGTTGGTTATTTTGTTCATTCATAATAATTATAATTGCAATAAAAAGCAACATACTAATCATGTAGACAACATTTCAAATAAAATTGCAAAATGACTATTGTCAATCATAGTACATGTAAATGCAACGTCCTAACTGTACTTGATGGAAACCACATGCACAGTTGTGATTGGGACTTTTAGTCCTTAGCACACATTGAAATGCATGTAAAGGCATCTACAGTTGGGGGCATGTCAAATTGTGATATTTCTATTAAGATTCAAGTTTATAGTTTGACATTCACAAATTGCCTTATGTTAGCTATAGTTAACAAACTAATCTTGCGAAAATTGTTGATGTTTTCATGATTCCTCTCATTACTTCTTCTCCTCTTGAAACAATTGGGACTATATGGGAAAGATGAGTAGGCTCTACTATATCCTTTTCCATATTAACTACATGCACGACTAATTTCTTCTTTTCTATCTCCATTCGTTATCATGCTTCGTCCTTGTTATATTTGTGGCTGAAATATTGATATTTAGAGTCTACTCACTTTCCCGGGTACTCCCAATTGTATGAATTAGAGTTGAACCATGTGTCACCTAGACTCTTGCAAGTCATTGTTGACACATAAATTATTTTCATGAAATGATAAGAAATTTGTGCATGTCAAATTCATGGATGAAACATGGGTCAAAGAGTTTGACTCAAAAAACTATACACTTGAATCTAGATAGAAATATCAGAAGATAATGAAAAGTTTTGATGAAATTTTAATAGGAGATGTAGTCGGGTATAAAAATGAATGGTCCATGGAGAACAAAAGAACAAAAGAATGGCATCAAGAATTCCAAATGCAAAGATGTAAACAATGCCAGTATTTAATAGTGAGCTCATAACCAATGCATGATGCCCTAGCTTACAACCCGCAAGCCACCAAGATATTTCCTCATGAAATGATCATCAATAGGGAGTACCACATAGTGAATATCAACAAAAAAACAAATATATACGGGGAGTACCATATAGTACCAGTGGGGAGTACGACCACATAGTACATACATATACATATACATGTACATACATATACATACATATACATATACATACATATACATACATATACATATACATATACATATACATATACATACATATATATATATATATATATA
>MU225126.1:1813394-1832811 GCA_018584345.1 Thuja plicata
TATACATACATATGTATATATATATATGTATATATATGTATATATATATATATATATATTGTTTTCATTGCATGCTTGCTGCTATTGTGCACCATATATTGTTTTATACATGATAAGCAATTTGTGCATGTCAAATTCATGGATGAAACATGAGTCAATGAGTTTGACTCAAAAAACTATACACTTGAATCCAAATAGAAATATCACAAGATAATGAAATTTTTTGATAATCAGATTTACATAACTTTTGATAATCAGATTTACATAAGTTTTTGAATCCAGATAGCAATATCATTAGCTAGATAAGTTTTTGTAATGATGATGAACATATGGATATCTAGACCCTGAGTATGCATGAAAAAAAACATTTACAAAGAAGAGTATTCCAAACATTATGTTAAACAATTAACTTTCATGTTTATGTTTGATCTAAAGATGACCTAGTTTGTTGACAAAAATGCCAACTCCAAAGAAGTAGTCCATCATAACATTCTTATTGTTAAAAGTGAAGAAATATTCATTGTGATTATGGAAGATACTCATAGTAGTGTAGTCATCATTAGCACTAGATAGCTTTAACACCTCCCACACCTCTACGATTTTACTTCCAAAGCCTGTTCTATTATCAAAAATTGAGCCAAGCCTACCAGCGATAATGTTTGGATTGATGGTCTGAATCCCCTGCGCAACTTTTTCTGAATTTTTGGAAACAACCAAATGCTTAGAAACCTTCAAGACCCATTCTAATTGACCGATAACTTCAAAGAGAGTAGAAAATACTAGTTTATAGATCACCTCACTGTGTACATGCGAGCCAACAATATTATGTTTCAGGAGGTAGAGAATAGCATGTTTGATGTCATCATCACACGCATTAAATAATCTAGAGCACTGTGGTGCAGGAGCACACCTAAGTCAACCCCTAGCTCCTTATTTCTTGCATGTACTGACTCTAGCCAAGTTAGGAGAGTGTGTGTGGACCTTAGAAGGTCATTTGTTTGTTTTCCCTAAGATGGATAGGACGAGGTCAATCCATCTTTAGATAGGTTGCTTACTTGGTTTCCTTTAGTTGTGTGTGTGTGTGTGAGGTAGTTTTGAAGCCTCTAGAAATCCAACCAAGGCATCAGGAACCTTTGATAAGCTGCTTGGTTAACACTGCAATGCCGAGTTAATACTGTAGTGCCGAGTTAACACTGCAGTGCCAAGTTAACACTGGAGTGCCGAGTTAACACTGCAGTGCCGAGTTAACACTGATTTTGAGTTAACATTGCAGTGCCAATTTAATGCTGATGTCGAGTCAACACTAATTCCAAGTTAACACTAAAGCTGAGTTAATACTGTAGCTCAGCCAATATTGCAGCTCGGCTTGCTTTACTATTGCTTGGCAATTTTCAGTTGTAATGGCCTGTGAAAAGCGGATCTTGTCTTTTATGGATAGTATGGTTAGTGTAACGGTTCCTGAAGAGATTCTTGCGAATGAGTGGACCTTTAGGGTTGTTTCCTATGAGAGGATGGTTACTAATAACATCCAAGAGAATTCATTGTAGAGATCTAGGGAGTAGAGTTTGAAGAAACAAGAGAAGCTACAGGAAATCACAGAGTGGCAGATTATTGTATTATTTTGTTTTGTTTCCAGTAATGAGAAGTTGCAGATAGTGTGTTTAGTTAATATCAAACTTCTTTGTTCATTTTGCATGCAAGTAGATTAGTTACTTTATTTTCTATTTTATAAGTTTTTAGTTCTTCACCCATTCTGGTTTGTAAGCAGTAATGGCCCCTCAAGATTCCTGATTCCATGGTGAGAGTCATGTGTTGAGATGGAACTCAAGAGGAGACCTTGTACAAAGTTTCCTTTTTGTTTTCTGTAGGAGTAGCAACAGGTGTGAATATGGAGATCTTACCCTAGGCGAGCTTGGAAATAGTCCAGCTGGGGAAGAGAGTGAGAACAATGTTATGAAAACATTGGTTGAATGAATCTATTTGTGTAGGTTCAGAAAGGAGGAGATGAAAGCATTTTGATGGGGACTAAGTATTGAAGAGGAGGTAAATTTGAGAGTGACTTACCTTAGTTTAGGGTTGTGAACACCCTAAGGGATCTAGGAGAAAGATCTCATAATAGAGCCAAGCCGGTTCTATAACAGCAACAAGACTCCTGTCTAAATTAGATTGGCATCAGAGCCCTAAAAGATTTGGGCGTGTGTTGTTTGGATGTTATCTACAGAAACTTCTGTCAACTCATCCAAGATGGTGACCAACGCAGAACTCACAAAATATGTGGAAGACAAAAAGGAGGAGAATAGACTCCTGAAGGAACAATTAGCTGAGATGATGACTAAGTTGGAAGAAGTGCAGCTTAGGACTACAACATTCAGTGAACAAATGAGAGAAGCTGATGGAAAGGGTAAAGCAGTGGCAGAGCAAGACATTATTCTAGAACTAGAACCTATGCTTCAAGAAGAGTCATTCTTGAAAGCATTGAAGGAAATGAGTGATAAGTCCTTAGATGGTGTGCCTCTATTTAGTGGCAAGATGGAACTAGAACTAAACATGGAATGGATAGAAGGTCTTGAAAATCACTTTGACTGTGATAATGTGACCAAAGCTCAGAAAGTAAGAATAGCCAAGACAAGGTTGAGAGGAACTGCTCTCACTTTGTTGAAGTTTGTCCAAGATGAGAGGGCAAAAGAAGGAAAGAACCCCATAACCAGTTGGAGAGGTATGGTGGCCAAGATGAATGAAACTTACCTTCCTAATGATTATGAAGTGCAGTTGCACAAAAAGAGACAAAATCTGAGACCAAAATATTTAGAAGTTAGTTCCTACACCGAAGAATTCCACAAACTATGCTTAAGGTCATATGTGATGGAAGAAGAAAGAAATAAAGTGGCTAGGTACTTGAATGGACTCAAGTGGAGTATCCAAGAGGAAATTAGTCTCTTAAACCCCAAGACTATACACCAATGTTACCAGCTATCCCTCAGGGTGGAGGAAAAATTAAAGAAGAAGCAAGATTCAAATAGAAGAGAAAGAGAAAGAGACAACAGAGGTCATAGAGGGGGATATGGAGGAAGAAATTAGAGTGAGACCAAACTCACTGAGAATCAAGGAGAATCCAATAACACAAGAGGTGGTTATAACCGTGGAAGAGTTTCACATAGTATTTCAAGAGGAAGAACTAATAACCAAGGAAGAGGATCTTACTTCTCTTCAATGAAGTTTTACAATTGTCAGTAATTTGGACACCCTGCATAGCAGTATCCTAAAAAAGGTTCTACTTCTCAAGGAGGTGGGAAAAGAGTTAACTATGTCCAAGAAGAATCAATTTGCAGTAGTAAGCCATCTGAGGTACCATTAGAATTAGAAGAAGGTGAGAGCCTCATGATAAGGAGGACCTTAATCAGAGAGCCAAGCAAAGAGGAACCAAGCCAAAGGAGAGCACTCTTTAGAGTGAAGTACAAGATTACAGGAAAGGTGTGTAGATTCATTATTGATTTGGGCTCAATTGATAATATCATTAGTGAAGAGGCAGGCAACAAATTAAATTTTAAAAGGATTCCACATGAAAACCCATACAAGGTTACATGGCTCAACAAAGGACAACATGTGTTTGTAGGAGAACAAGCATGGGTAGAATTCACCATTGGAAAGTATAAAGATAGAGTTATATGTGACATTCTTCCCATGGATTCATGCCACCTTCTACTTGGAAGGCCATGGAAATTTTATAGACAAGCCATGTATGATGGAACCAGGAATGCATACTCATTCAAGAAAGATGGGGTGACTTAAAAAATTTAGTCACTAATAGAAGAAGCAGAGGTGAAAACATCAAGTCCAAGTGTGCTCATGGTTGGTGAGAAGGAGTTCTTGAAGACTCTAGAAGAAGGAGAAGGAATTGGGTTTGCTTTAGTATTGAAGCCAAAAGATGAAGTTGTTGTAAAGAAATCAGAGATACCAAATGAGGTAAAAGAAATACTTGAAGAGTACAAGGATATTGTGAATGATGGCCAGCCCACTCCCCAACCTCCTAAGAGACTTGTTAGCCACATGATTGACTTCATACCAGGAGCTACCTTACCCAATAAAGCTTCCTATAAGATGACCCCTCAACAAAATGAGGAAATAGCCAAGCCAATCAGAGGGTTATTAGACCAAGGCCTAATTAGAAAGAGCATAAGCCCATGCGTAGTCCCTACTATTTTAGCACCTAAGAAAGGAGGAGCTTGGAGACTTTGTACTGATTCTAGAGCCATAAATAGAATCACCATTAGGTATAGGTTTCCAATACCCAGAATTGAATACCTAATGGATTGTTTAGGGGAGGCAAAGTACTTCAGCAAGATTGATCTCAAGAGTGGTTACCACCAAATTAGAATTAATGAAGGAGATGAATGGAAGACAGCCTTCAAAACTATAGAAGGTTTGTATGAATGGCTTTTAATGCCATTTGGTTTTTCTAATTCTCCCTCAAATTTTATCAGGTTGATGAATGAGGTATTGGTAGAATGCATTGGTAAATTTGTTGTTGTCTACCTAGATGACATTTTAGTTTTCAGAAAAAACTAAGGAGGAGCATATTAGGCATTTGAAATTTGTTTTCAAGAAATTGCATGATGAAAAGCTAATGATCAACTTGGAGAAGTGTGACTTCATGAAGCAGGAGCTGGTGTATCTCGGTTTTGTTTTGTCATAGGGTAACATAAAAATGGACCAAGAAAAGGTGGATGCCATTCTAAATTGGCCTACTCCCAAGGTTTCCACTGAGGTGAGAATTTTCCATGGTTTAGCTCAGTATTATAGATAGTTCATTAGACATTTCATTGGGATTTGTGCACCTATCTTAGACACCATAAAAGGTGGGATGAAGACAAAGTTTCAATGGACACTACAAGCTAAGAAAGGGTTTGAAACACTCAAGGAGAAAATAGCAGAGTTGCCTACTCTAGTTCTTCCAAGCTTTGGTAAGATTTTTATAGTAGAATGTGATGCAAGTAATGTGA
Source organism: Thuja plicata (assembly GCA_018584345.1). Lineage (NCBI taxonomy): Eukaryota > Viridiplantae > Streptophyta > Pinopsida > Cupressales > Cupressaceae > Thuja > Thuja plicata. The sequence goes on from MU225126.1 coordinate 1,818,395, forward strand.
CCATTGGGATTTTCATAAGCCAGGAAGGAAGACCAGTAGCTTTCCATAGTGAGAAGCTAAATGATGAAAAGAAGTACTCTTCTTATGACTTAGAGTTATATGCTCTAGTCCAAGCACTCAAGAAGTGGAGGCACTCCTTTCTGCGAAAGGAGTTCGTAGTATATACTGATAACCAAGCTCTCAGTTTCCTTAACTCTCAAGACAAACTTAGCAGAAAACACATGAAGTGGGTGGACAAACTACAAGCCTACACTTTCAATATCAAGCATAAAAAGGGATTAGATTTAGTAGTAGATTTGGGAAAACTTGGTGAATATTGTTGTGCATGGATTATATTTAGAACTGTGATCATCTGAGGCCATTCTTGGGCATGTTGTAGAGTTGTTCCAATTGTTAATTTGTTTTTTAGTTACTTTTATTTTGCATTTTGTAAATTAGTTTGATTTAGAGAGTTTGCTATCCAGTTCTGACAGTGAGGCAAAGATGTGGACCTAACTCCATTTCCCACTATTGGTTTTGTACAGAATCTTGGGAATGGAAAATAGTTCCATGGAGCTTCAATAATCCAGAAGATGGAGCTCTAGAAGTGTCTGCACCTATTTTTAAGGTCTTGCCCTAGGCAAGCTGAGAAGGTAGCCCAACTAGGAAGACTTTGAAGAAGTGTTTAGAAAATGCAGGAGGGATATTTTCATGAGCCAAGAAGGCCATGGATGTGTTTATATATGTTTTTTAGGTGCTCAAGAATGAGGAGGAGTACCCAGGAAACCAATTTACCAATTTTTTATTCCAAAAACCAAAGACTGGTCCAAAAAGCTTGAAAAAGCCCTATTTCTGAAATAGGATGTACGGACAGGGTTGAGACCTGAGACCACCAAAATCTTCAAGGTCTTGAGTGGTAGGTGTGAACTACCAAAAGACATTTGGGGGTCCTTTGAGGATTTTTCACTAAAATAGTGCATTCCTACTTTTTACAAGGCCTAATTAGGAAAAAGGCTACAAAGCCTAAAAGATAGGAATTTGGAAAGCGATGGAGAAATGGTTTAACTTGGAAACTTAAGACCCATGTTGGGATTCAAAAATGAATTTGAATGAAGCCATGTCCCTCCTACAATCCAAAACAATGATTAGGGCTTGGGATGCATAGTTGAGAGGAGTTTTTGCAAGGAACAAAGAATAGGGAACCTAACAAGATAGGAAGATTCTTAGTGGAGGGAAAGAATTGGATCTTTCCAAGATTTGGAGGGAGGATTGAGGAAACCCTAAGGGTCCTAGGAGTCACCTAAGTAGAGTTCAAGAAAACTTAGTAGGTGCCTAATTTTCTCCCTATCAGAGTGGTATCAGAGCATAGGTTCAAGATTTGGATAAGAAGTGTTGCAGCTAGTGGATGTTGTAGACTGAAGAATCAAGTGGAGAGTCAAGTGCATCTAACGAGATGGTGACCAATGATGAATTTTCCAAGAAATTTGAAGAACAAGAAGAGGAAAATAGACTGCTAAGAGATAGATTGAGCCAATTAGAGAAACTCTTAGGAGAATTTGAAGACAAGGAAGATAAAGTAAAAGATAAGGTAGACCAAAAAAAGGAAAAGAAGCTAAGGAGAAGGAGTTGGACTTAGAGGAAGAAGAACCTACACCTGGTCTGATCTTACAAGAGGAACCTTTCTAGAAGGAACTCAAGACCTTAAGTGGAAAGGCTTTGGAGGGTGTGCAACATTTTAGTGGACAAATGGATGTTGATCTAGTCATGGAATGGATAGACAGTCTTGATAATCACTTTGAATGTGATGGTGTGACAGATGCTCAAAAGTTAAAGGTGGCTAAGTCTAGGTTGAGGGGAACAACACTTACCTCATGGAAATAAGTTCAGACTAAGAGAGAGAGTAAGATGGAAAGAACCCTATTTTTATATGGAAGGGTATGTTAGCCATGTTGAAGTAGACTTACCTACCGGATGATTATGAAGTTCAGATTCATAGAAAGAGAAAAAACCTCAGGAAGAAAGACCTTGATGTCCAAGCATATATTGAGGAGTTACAAAATTTATGCTTAAGATCCAAGATAGTGGAGGATGAGAGCATCAGATTAGCTAGATATCATAATGGACTCAAATGGTCTATACAAGAAGAGATGAGCCTTACTACCCTAACCAGTGTGAGAAAATGCTATCAGATGGCTTTAAAGATAGAAGAGAAAAGCAAGAGGAAACATGATCATACCTCAAGAGGGAGAGGTAGAGGAAAATAAAATATAGGACATAGAGGTAGTTTTTCTTGGTAGAGGCAGTGGTTATAGATTTCAAGGAGAATCAAAATTGCCTGAGATAGTTAATGAGACCAGTGGAAGAGGCAGTATGAGTAGAGGTAGAGGATTCCAAGGTGTAGGAAGAGGTAGATTTGGAGGTTCAGGTAGAGCCTCACACTTTGCAAATATGAAATATTTTCATTGTAATCAACTAGGCCATCTAGCCTATAGATGCTCTGAGAAGGATTCTATTTCACATGATGAAAAGAGGGTAAATTACCTAGCCCGAGAAGAGACCAATAGTAATAAAGCTCCTGAAATTAACCTTGATTTAGAGAGTGGGGAGAATCTAATGATTAGGAGGATTCTCATTAAGGAACCTGTCAAAGAAGAAGCTAAACAAAGGAGGGCACTTTTCAGAGTGAAGTGCAAGATACTTGGTAAAGTTTGCAGGATGATCATAGACTCAGGGTCTATTGATAACATCATCTCAAAGAGGGCAGTCAACAAGCTAGGACTAACCAAGATACCTCATACAAACCCTTATAGAGTTACATGGTTGAATAAGGAACAACATGTTATTGTAAATGAGAAAGCATGGGTTGATTTTTCAATAGGCAAAAATGTGGATAGAATCTTGTGTGATATACTCCCAATGGATGCATGCCATCTAATCTTAGGTAGGCCATGGTAGTTTGATAGGAAGATAGCTCATGATGGAGAGAAGAACTCTTATTCCTTCAAGAAAGATGGGGTCACCTAAAAAATTTAGTCACTCATTAATGATGAGGGGTCTACATCAACGGGACCTATTGTCTTATTGCAAGGAGGTAAACAGTACATGCAAGGTGTAAAGAATGGAGATGGAACACACTATGCTATCATACTTAAGCCTAGTGAAGAGAACAAGGTAGAACAAGAACCATTACTAAAGGAGGTGCAAGAGTTATGTAAGGAGTTTAAAGACATAGTTTGTGATGGGCCACCTGTAATGTTACCACCCCGTAGAGCCATAAGTCATCAAATAGACTTTATACTAGGAGCATATCTACCAAATAAAGATGCACAAAAGGTGACTCCTGATCAAAACAAGGAGATAGCTATCCAAGTCCAAGAACTTTTGGACTAAGGTCTAATCAAACAAAGCATTAGCCCATGTGCAGTACCAGTGGTTCTAGCATCAAAGAAGGGAGGTAAGTGGAGGCTTTGTACTGATTCAAAGGCAATTAATAGGATCACTACAAGGTACAGATTTCCCATTCCTAGGATTGAAGATATTATGGATTGTTTAGGAGGAGAAAGGTACTACACCAAGTTGCATTTGAAGAGTGGGTACCATCAAATCAGAATTAAGGAGGGAGATGAATGGAAAAAAACATTCAAGACTACAAAAGGGCTCTACAAATGGTTGTTCATGCCCTTTGGACTTAGAAATGCTCCAAGCACCTTTATGAGGTTGATGAATGAAGTGTTGAAGGACTACATAGGTAGATTTGTAGTTTTGTACCCTAATGATATCCTAATTTTCAGCAAGACAAAGGAGGAACACCTCCAACATTTGAAGATTATGATGAAGAAACTTCATGAGGAGAAGTTTTCCATTAATTTGGAAAAATGTAAATGTATGAAGCAAGAGCTGATCTATCTTGGTTTTGTGGTGTCTCAAGGAACCTTGAAGGTGGATCCTAGAAAAGTTGAAGTAGTACTAAGCTGGCCTACCCCTACATGAAACACTGAGGTAAGGAGTTTCCATGGACTTGCCCAATTTTATAGGAAGTTCATTAGAGGTTTTAGTGAAATATGTGCACTAGTCCTAGATATAATTAAAGGTGGAGTGAAAACTAAGTTCAAATGGACTCTAGAGGCTGGTAAGGGTTTTGAGTGGTTGAAAAAGAGAGTGGCTACACAACCTATTTTTTTTTGACAAATTTTGATAAGTTGTTCACCCTTGAATGTGATGCAAGTGGTATAGTTGTTGGGGTAGTATTAAATCAAGAGAATAGGCCAGTGGCATTCTATAGTAAAAATTTAAATGAGGCTTAGAAGACATATTCCTCTTATGATCTAGAACTATATGCATTGGTGTAATCCTTGAGAAAGTGGAGGAACTATTTGTTGCCAAAGGAATTTGTGGTTTATATTGACAATAAAGCTTTGAGTTTTATCAATTCTCAAGAGAAATTGAGCAATAGACATCTCAAATGGATGGAATATTTGCAGGCCTATACCTTCACTATTAAACACAAGAAAGGGTAGTTGAATAAGGTGGTTGATGCTTTGAGTAGGAGGCTCTTGACAGTCCAAGAGGTATATCTGCAAAGGATAGGTTTAGAGAGATTCAAGGAGCTCTATGAAGGAGATGAAGACTTCTCAAAAGCATACAAGGTGTGTAAATATTTTAAGAACCATTTCCATAGTCAATTTGCAGACTATACTATTTAGAATGATCTCTTATTTAGAGGAGGACAGTTATGTATTCCTAAGGGATTGATTAGGGAGAATGTGATATGAGAGAAGCATAATGGGAGCTTAAGTGGCCATTTTGGCCTTAAAAAAACACTAGAACTAGTGCAAAGGTTCTATTATTGGACTAAGATGCAGAAGGACATCAGGAAGTATGTGGAGCAATGCTTGGTTTGTTAGAAAGCTAAGGGTACCTCTTCTAATTTGGTTTTGTACCAACCTCTACCCATTCCTAATAGGCCTTGGGAATGTATTAGTATGGATTTTGTGGTTAGGTTGCCTCGGACCAAGACTAGTTTAGATAGTATATTTCTGGTCGTAGATAGATTTAATAAGATGAGCCACTTCATTGCTTGCAAAACCACCCATGATGCCAGTCATATTGCACATTTTTTCTTTAAGGAAGTGGTCTGGATTCATGGCTTACCCATCAGCATAGTATCTGACAGAGATGTAAAATTTATGGGTCATTTTTGGAAGACCTTATGGACAAGGTTAGGAACTAACCTATCATTTGGGTCATCCTACCATCCACACACTAATGCTCAGACTAAATTTATTAACAGAGTGCTAGGAAATATCCTTAGATGCTTGACAAAGGAGTATGGAGTGATGTGGGATCAGTTGTTACCATAGGCAAAATATGCCTATAATGACATTGTTAATAGGAAAACACACAAAAGCCCCTTTGTAATAGTTTATGGGCTATACCCTAGAGGTGTGTTGGAGTTAAGACACTTGGCACATGAAGAAGGTAAGAGTGCATATATAGAGGACTTCACTCAATCAATGAAAGAGGTTCATGACCAAGTGAAGAAGCAGCTCCAAGAGGCTACACAAAGACCGAAAAGCCAAAGTTGATGAAGGAAGAAGAGATGTTCAGTTTTCTATGGGAGATATTGTGATGGTACACCTTAAAAAATCTAGGTTGCGGAAGGGAGTCCCCACCAAGCTCTAGATGAGGAGAATAGGTCCTTGCAAGATTCTTGCAAAATATGGGCAACATGCCTACAAAATAGATTTGCCATCAGAATTGGCATTATCACCTGTCTTTAATGTGAAAGATTTCATGATTTTTAAAGGGCCTAAATAAGTACAAACTAACTCACAGTCAGACAACAAGGAAATAACACAAGATGTTCAGATTTCACGTACAACAACACCAATAGCTATGAATATTTTGGACTCTAGAGTGAAGAAAAAGACCAGACAGGGAGCTTATATGGAGCATCTCATTCAGTGGAAAGGAAATTTAGAGGCTGAAGCTACTTGGGTGGCTGAGAATGAGTTCAAGAAGTAGGGAGTTGATCCTAAGCTCCTGTAACCGTAGGTGACTTAAGTTCTTAGCCTTGGTAGTATGGTGCAGGAGCACCCTTGAGAAGCCAGTCAGTCGGTGATCTCATTTTGTTTTGGTGTGTGAAAGTATTAAAGACCCTCTTGAAGGGAACTATAATTATATAAGGTCATGCAGACCAAGTGTGGTGTGAAGTAGTGTTTAGTTGTGCTTTCTCTTAGGTCAAAGTACTTCATTTTGGCTCATTAATGACATTGTACTTGATAATGTGGCCAAGTGGCAAGTTGATTTTTTTCATGTCTTTAGGGTCCTATGATACCCTAAGAGGTCTAATTAAGGTTTTATAGGTTAGGTTAGTGTTAAAACACTTGAAAAGTGAAAATTAGTAAAAGATGTAAAAATGTTGCTATGCAACATTAGACATTTTTCAAAGTTGCTGACAACATTTTTTGTTGTCTTAAGGGTTTCAATGTTTAAGTTAGATGGATTCCATCCAAGGAGTTAGGAACATGTGTTTAGGGGATATAAGGAAGGAAAACCCTAATTTGAGGGGTTGGAAGTCATTGTACAAATTTTGAGTTTTGGAGCCAAGGAGTTTTTGAATGACAGAGTAGCAGATTTGGAAAAACTTGTTGAATCTTGTTGTGCATGTATTAGATTTAGAAATGTGATCATCTAAGGTCATTTTTGGGAATTTTTTAGAGTTTTTCCAATCATTAATTTGTTCTGTAGTTAGTTTACTTTTGCATTTTGTAAATTAGTTTGTTTTAGACAGTTTGTTGTCTAGTTCTGATAGTGAGGCAAAGATGTGGACCTAACTCCATTTTGCACCATTGGTTTTGTACAGCCTCTTGGGAATGAAGAATAGTACCATGGAGCTTCAAGAATCCATAAGATGGAGCTCTGGAGTGTCTGCACCTATTTTTAAGGTTTTTCCCTAGGCGAGTTGAGAAGGTAGCCCGGTTAGGAAGACTTTGAAGAAGTGTTTTGAAAATGCAGGAGGGATGTTTTCATGAGCCAAGAAGGCCATGGATGTGTTTATATATGTTTTTCAGGTGATCAAGAATGAGGAGGAGTACCCAAGAAACCAAGTTACCAATTTTTAAGTCCAAAGACCAAAGACTGGTCGAAAAATCTTGAAAAAGCCCTATTTCTGAAACAGGGTGTACGGACAGGGTTGAGACCTGAGACCACCAAAATATTGAAGGTCTTGAGTGGTAGGTGTGAACTACTAAAAGAAATTTTGGGGTCCTTTGAGGAGTTTTCACTGAAATAGTGCATTCCTACTTTTGAGGAGGCCTAATTGGTAAAAAGGCTACAAGGCCTAAAAGATAGGAATCTGGAAAGCGATGGAGAAATGGTTTAACTTGGAAAATTAAGACCCATGTTGGGATTTAAAAATGATGTTGAATGAAGCCCTAGCCCTCCTAAAATCCAAAACAATGATTAGGGCTTGGGAGGCATAGTTGAGAGGAGTTCTTGCAAGGAACAAAGAATAGGGAACCTAACAAGATAGGAAGATTCTTAGTGGAGGGAAAGAATTAGATCTTTCCAAGATTTGGAGGGTGGATTGAGGAAACCCTAAGTGTCCTAGGAGTGACCTAATTAGAGTTCAAGACAAGTTAGGACGTGACTAATTTTCTCCCTATCACCATTGCATTCCAATTTTCTATAGGTTTTTTTCCCATTCTAATCCTCTCATCTTGAAGATACTTCCACCATGTTAGCGTTGACCCTTTGAGCCTTAACTTGGCCACCTTGAGATTTTGTGCCTCTGTCACACCTTCACATTCAAGATGGTTCTTCATTCCTTCAATCCAATTGATTACTGCTTCAATTTCCATCTTCCCACTAAACATTGGTACACCTTCCAATGCCTTTCCACCCAATTCCTTGATGGCGTTCAAGAATGGTTCTTCATTCATTGGAGGGTCTTTTTCTGGGATGAAATCCTCTTCCCCAATTTTCTTCTTTCCTCTATCATAACCTTCTAAATCTTTCTTCGTAGCTGCCTTAGCAACTTCTTCTAGCCTTATCTTCATTCCTTCTAAGGCTTCTTCAAGGAGTATATTCTTCTCCTTTTTGTCATCCACCTCTTTAGATAGCTCTGTATTATTCAACATGTTTGAATCTCCCAATTATTCATCAGTAGCTATAGACATACATTGTTTTCCCAAGTCTTTAACTTGCTTTAATACCAATCTTATGTAACTACAAGTCTTTCTCTCTACCCTATCTAATTCTAGGGTATCCTATAGGCCACTTATTTTACCTATTAGGTTTAATTACTAACCCTAATCTCCCAAGGATTCTCTACACAAGATCCTTCTTCTTTCAACTTTCATACACCAATCAACAAATCAAATCAGTCAACACCTAGTCCACGGATCACTAATTGCACCTCCTTCATTAAATGATCCAACATGTTCAAGATCCATCCCATATGGAGAGGTAGGCTTCTAGGAAGTCAGTTGGGTCCAATCCAATCCCAACAAATACAATTTGCAATATAACTCTAAACGAGTTCCAAGAACCAACGAAAATTCACCCAAAATAGGGCTACAAGGCATTAGGCCTAATTAGGCACCTTTTCCCAAATAAAAAGATGAAAAACTAACAATTGATTATGATAACCTTTACAATGACCTAGAGTATTTTCTAGGTCTTGTCCTCCCTAACTATCCGTACAGTGGGTTCCTACTTACAGGCCTAAATTTAAGGGTTTCAACTCAAACTGAGCATAACCATTAGAATCTTCATTTTCCTCATGAAGAATCCCTCACTAAATCTTCCCATTGAATTTGGGACTTCTTGACACAAATTTCCCCCTCTCCACAATATTTTATTGAAACAATCTATTCTTTCAATCCCTCCTTTAACCTAGGTAACTCTCTCTGATCCCTAGGCATGCATCTATGGCTCGCCTACGGAATCACTAAAAAAATAGATTGCTTTCCTTCCAGGGCCCATCCTTCACTATAAAATATGTACAGGGAGTCATCTTCCTAATCCAAAAGGTCCATAGATATTCCATAGTGGGAAAAGAAGCTAGGACCCCATTTGTAGAAGTTGTCTGGTTCAGACTAGCGTTAGTGCAGAAAATGAAAACTTTTTATAGAAGAAAGGAAATGTGAAAAAAATACAAATGAATCACATGTAGATTCAATAAATTACACACACTATCTCATGCACCAAAGAAAATTTAAAGTTCAATCCATTAAACACCAAAATGTAAAGGAATGCTTAATTCTAACTGGCTTTTCAATAACACAGTACTTACACAAAATTTAAAAAAATCAACCAACCTCATAAAAAGGTTGAGGGAGGCCTTATATAGTTTACCATCACCCTATCTTGATAGTTTCAGGAAGTTAGAAACCCCAAATTCTCGAAGAGACATCATTTCAAGAAATGTTGTCAATGTTGTCAATGAGAACATTGACAACTTTTACAACATTCAGATTCTTGCAAATAAACTTGGTCAAAAACACAAGAAAATTAACCAAATGAAAAGATAGGATAATTAAAATATCACATAGGTCTACTACACCTTCCTTTGTTCAATTTGACCCCTAATTGCATAAATGAAACTTTTGCCACAACATTGGCAACATGTACACAAATTGATAAATTTGGACAACATTTGCAAAGAAGGTCACTAAGGACCTAATAAGGCCTCCTAATATAACTAAAAACACCCTAGGACCCATCTAGTCCCATTATTGCACTAGTGGCTTGTCTAAGACCACTACAAGCCCAAAATCAAACTAGAAGCCCTAGGTTACCATGTAGCCTTACCTAGGTGCTCCTGCACTAGATAGTAATACCCAAATGGTTTGAATAAAATTCTAATTTCCAATTTACTAATTCAATGACACATCTTATTAGATACCTTCCATATTTATTTTACAATATTAAATTTATTATGCATGATATTAGTTAATCTCATCATTATGTTAAAGTTATTTCCTCCAAGAGATTTTTTCTAACTTTATTCTTTATTACCATGGTCTACAAGATTTATTTAGATTTTAGATAATAAAATACCTATTCTATCATAGAACCTTATTAATCTCATACTCCTAGGTGTTCATAATTTATTCAAAAATTGTCACAACCTCTAGGTTCATTACTATATCAAGGAGTGAAAAAGTTTACTCACAAAAATAAATTAGGATATGTATTCAACAAACGAATTCATTTGATAATTGGCCTTATTATCTTTTCACCTCTAAAACAAACAATTGACATTAATTAATTTTAAAATCATTGTGGAAGAATGGATCTAGTATAATTTTTAATATATAAGTGCATTAATATTTTTAGTACCATTATTAGTTGGGGGTGCATCTTTCGAGTTAGGAGAAAATCTTATAGTTACAAGGTAGAATTCTCACTCTTTATAGAACTTCACATTTAACAAAATGGGCTTGCATTATCCAAAAGATGGAGGTTATGAGTGTTCTAGGTTCTAAACAAGAAAACTTTATTATTGAAACAAAATTTGGATTGATGCTATCCATCTAAGGCTTGAAATATGTTGGTGACTACTTTAAGAGTCACGTGATTTTTTTCCTTTTTAGTGCTTATGGCTATGTAAGATGTTATGTATAATTCACTAATATGACACTCTTTAGTAGAACTATCATTTAGTAATTTGATTACTTACTTCTAATCTAGCCAATGCTAATATTTCACTATTTTTTCAAATACTTCCATACATTTCCATCTTAGTCTATAATTAGGTCAGTCTTAAATTTTCAATAGTTTACATTTCATAAACCTCAGAGATCTTGAAATATAACTTTGATCTAATAAACCTAGTCACATAAAATTAACTAACAATAAATCAATTTTACCTAAGGTTACAAGGTCTAATATTATATGAAGACTGTGAGAGAACATGTTACATATCACAGTTCATAAAACTAGATGAATTTTATAGTGGTGGGATCAAGTTTAGGAATAATCCACCTTGCATGGTTAGAGGTAAAGGTTCAATCTCTTTGAATGCTAAAATACATATTGATGATGTCTATTGGGTTGAAGGTATTACATATAATGTTTTGAGTGTTTCTCAGTTGAGTAAAAAATCTTATTATTTAGAGTTCAAAGGAGGTATGTGCATGATACTTGGAAGCTCGGGAGATCTGATTTCTACTCGAAAACAAAAAAAAAGGTGACTTATTCCATATAAATATTACTTTTAATAGTGGTTTGGTTGCTAATGTTTGATATATTTGGTCATGGTACAAAAGGTTAGATATAATGTGAATTTTGATACTTTGATCAATGTTTGTAAGTAAATTTTTGTTAGGATACTTCCACAACTTGTGAAACCAGACATTGTAATATGCAAGGAATTTTAGTCGGGTAAGATGACTTGTTCTACTTTCATTAGTAATTCTTTTTCATATGAAAATGTATTTTATTTAGTACATAGTAATCTTTATGGTCCTATGAAGATAAAGAGATATCATGGTGATAAGTATTTCATTTTCTTTATTGATGAATATTCAAGAATGATGTGGGTGACATTCTTTATGGAAAAATATAAAGATTTCTATAATTTGAAAGTGTTCAAGGAACTGGTTGAGAATGAAATAAATAAGAGCTTGAACTATTTAAGATTAGACAAAGGAGGAGATGCCACTTCATGGGAGTTAATTGAGTATTGTGAAGAAAATAAAATGAAGAGACAAATGTCAGCACCAAGGACTCGTCAACAACATGGAATTGCAGAAAGGAGGAACATAACATTAGCACCTAAAAAATGTCAATGTTATGTACCTACATATTATTGCAGAGAAGACATTAGCACTATTATCTATACAATGGACTAAGTACTAGTAAACAAAGTAACTGGTAAGAGACATTTTGAATTGTGGTACGGTCATACACCTAGTGTTAAATATTACCAAGTTTTTGGTAGTATATGCTATATCAAGAGAGATTATGTTACTCAAATTTCTTTTCCTAAGAGTGCTGAAGGTATTTTCTTGGGAGTTTTTACCAATAGAAAGGCCTATAAGTGTTTCAATAAAAGGAGTAACAAGATGATTGAAAGGACCAATGTCAAGATGGATTAATATCCAAATCCTCCTAGACTTGAACCAGCTATTCCAAGGTATGTAAAGGTCAATCATTCTAGTGCTCAAATCATAGGTGATAAAGGTGAAGGTTTGAAAACAAGAATGAAAATTAGGGAAGGTACATGTATAATTTAAATTTTGAGCATAAAACCATGATGGAAGCTTTGAAGAATGATGATTGGATAAAAGTTATGGAATATTAACTTGATCAGGTTGACAAGAATGACACATGGTAACTTTTTCATAGACCATTATAAATGAATGTTATTGGTAGAAAGTGGTTTTTTAGGAACAAACAAAATAAAGATGGAGAATTGGTTCATAATAAGGAAAGACTTGTGTGTACGGGATATGCAGAAGATGAAGGATTGGACTATGGAAAGATATTTTATGGTTTGGAAAGAATTGAAGGGGTAACAGTTTTAATTGCTTCTTCTTCTTATAAGAAGTTCAAAGTTTTTCAAATGGATGTCAAATCTTCTTTTCTAAATGGGATTCTTGAAGAAGAGGTTTACATTGAGAAATCACATGGATTTTCTTTGAGTGAGAACAATAACATGGTGTGCAAGGTGCAAATGGAATTGTATGGACTAAAAGAAGCACCTAGAGCATGGTATGAGAGATTATACTCTTATATTTACACTCACATGGTAGGAGTAAAAAGGATATTCAAGTACTTGAAAGAGATATAAGACTATGGTCTTTGTTATGCTCATAAGGCTGATTTATATTTGATTATTTTTAATGATGCAAATTGGATAGGAAACATTGATGAAAAAAATAGTACAAGTTGAGGAGCATTCTTTCTAGGAGGAAGACTTGTGTCATGGATAAGTAAGAAGAAAGATTTCATTTCCCAATCTACTACATAAGTTTACTATGTAGAAATAGATATCAATTGTAAACAAATTGCATGGATGAAGCAGACCATATAAGGTATCAAAGAGAAGGTAACTGAACTTGTGACTATCTAATATGATAATAGAAGTACAATAAATATGTCCAAGAATATAGTAATTCATGCCAAGCCTAAACATATTTATCATTTGTTAAGAGAGAAAGTGTAGGAAAAGGTAGTCAAGTTGGAATATATATCGACCAAGGAGAAGATAGTAGATATATTCACTAAACCATTACCTAACGATACTTTTGATTTCCTAAGAGGTCAGTTTAGGGTTATTCCCCTATGTGAACAACATTAAGATGCTATTGTAAGCATCAATCCAGGGAACTCAGTGAATATCTTGCAGTCTTGGGTTGATTTTAAAATGGACTACTCCTTAGGGAGAGAATTTAGAGGCAAAGGAAATATGTTACAATAGTAGGTAACCCATGTAGCACCTTGTCGTAACTCACAAAGGGGTAGAAGATCAGAAGAAAAAGATATAGGTATTGGGTAGAAAATCAGAAGAATACCTTGAATGAGAAGACAAAGAAGATTAAGCAGGAAAGTATTGGTGCATCAACTAAGGGGGAGAAATTGTTATTAGATCAATGTGGTTTTTCCATAAATTCCAAAGGGGGAGATTGTTGTAATAACTAATGTAGATATTGTTAACTATTTTTTGGGTACAACTTTGATGACAGGAAGATGAATTATTGTGTTGTTATTAATGTAAACTTGGTGTTGTATTTGTTGACAATGTTCCTGATGTGTTGCTAAGTATTTGAGTAGATGAATTCTATGTTGCATTTGGAATTTCAGTGTGCAATCATGGTTGGAGTCTTGGGGATGTATCTAGATAAATTTTTTCTAATAATATATGATGATAACAACAATGAAGAAAGTTATGAATGATTGAAGGGAAAAAGGGCAGACATAAAAGAAGACAATGATAGACAGTGATTGATATTATTGTTGTATCAAATCAGTATGGATTCAAGTATTGTGGTAATTATATGATAATAATTAATAGGATATGTTATTGATAATATGATCTATATAGGATTGGAGTATTGTAAGGCATTGGTTTAGTTGACAAAAATGTTCTATGACTTATAACAAAATATTTGAACTAGTTTGAGAAGTTTGTATTACCTCAGTTTGTGGTAGTGATGGGATCGATTACAGTGGATATTTCTATGATCTAGGTGTCAAGGTGATGTGGCATAGTAGATATGTAATGATTAATTTCTATTTTATTTCTTGAGGTGATCGTATTTAATCAAGCCTTGGAAGTCTATTGAAAAACTCAGAAAGGTTTGACTGTTCTTAATTTAAATCGATGTGTGACGAATCTTGTGGCTGACCTAAACTCATAATCATTTCAAGGATCAAGAGGAAAATATTATAATACATTTTTTAAGGTGGATAAATAACCTAATGAA
>MU225126.1:1859076-1883266 GCA_018584345.1 Thuja plicata
GATGAAGGGTGCTCCCCTTAATGCCACAAACACATAACAGAAACAGAGAAGCAACAACAATTTGCAAGAACAGAAAATGGGCTTCTTATTATCTCCACAAATGTGGAATTACAAACTTTCAAAATTAAAATATGCAAAGCCACATGGGCATTCCCCTTACAATGTTATGTAGGACAAAGCCTCCAATTATTACTCAGATCTACCCAGAACTTCCCTAGAAAACACTACGGGCCTTCTTTATATAGGCAATTTCCACCGCTCGAGAAGGTTCCAGAAATCTAGCCATTAAGGCCGACTACCCTTAACATTTAATTATTTTTCACTTTTATTACAAAAAGGTCGGCTTTAAATATTTACAAAATATGAGATTAGGTAGCCCAACTTCTGGAAGCCATAACTTTTGAAGCATAGCTCCATTTGGCTATTATAACCACTTTTTGGAAATGGGAGATCGCGATCTACAGTGCCTGACTGCAAAGCGCCAATCAGTCAGGAGTTTGAACTCGATCCGGAGCCTCTAAGGTCCTGAAAATTGAGATCAAAGATTTTGCACCCTAAAATCTCAACAGTAAATCCTTAATAACTTCGCCAATACAGATGATCTGGCAATGAAATTCAACTGGCATTCTTATATGACTAAGATGAACCTTCACTTGGAAAATTATAACATTCTGAGTTCAAACGACCAACTTACTAAAAATAGTAAGTTTCCAAAAATAGCAAGTTTGTATAAAATAGCCCTTATTGAATAGAAAAACACATATTTTTGGGTGATGCAAGATTGCCCTTACACCCAGGATGCTCCTGCATCAAGAAGATAGCACGTTGCTCAGGGAATATAGCACGTAGAGGATGGCTGGAACTATTTGATCAACAGGCTCAAATGATCAAACACTTCGAGACTCCGCCATTTACTTACAGGTTTTTATTAATTGTTATAGTTTATCTTTATGAAGGATGGAATTGAGTAGGAATGACACTTTTTCTGCTATCTGAGATGTTAGAAAGTTATGTTTTGATTTTTGTGACCATTCGGAAACTTTAGGAAATTGTTCTTATCCTCGCTTTCCAACTTTTGTTTGAATAAATCTTTAGTAAAAGACTTTATATTCCCCTTCTTAGGTTTCCTTTACGATGCAGAACATGGCGGAAAAACCAACAGGTCTTTTTTGTAAAAGAAATCTACCTTGGCTGTTTGTATTTTTGTTTTGTGTAAAAACTGGGCACACTCTATTTAAACAAATCTCAATCGACAAACCTACTAGCCACAAAGATCCACCATGTTTGAAATCGTACTCACGTAGATGATTTCTTTTTTTTCCTTTAAGATAGTGTTTGGCTAGGCTTGAATGAAGGCGGTTAGAGTGTTTATATCTTGAAAACTGTGGATTCCCTTCCTTGTGATTCGAAACCAATTTCCCAGACAGGAACAAATAAAACCATTTTGTGTTGACTGCTCTCTTCTTAAACAATTTTTAAACCTTGTGAACCAAAGAGAAATTTTGAACTTAGGTGTAGAGCTACTCCTGAATTCTAGAATTATATATAGATCACATTTTTCCAGTGTTCGTTTATTTTCATTATTAGTGAATATTTTTTTTGGCTAGAATCTTGAACTATAAATGACATAGTATTTATCCATTTCAGAATTTGTTTTCTTTGGTTATCACTAAAAGCTTGTTTTTCTTGACTAGATTAGTAAACTGAAATTCATTGTTTTTATAAACGTCTATTTACTACTGTTAAGATGTGGTTTTGTTTTTAAATTCTTATTAATAATTTTGTGTAAATTATTCCTACATTAGGACTATGTTTTCTTGTGAAAAGTTTTCCCGTACAAATTTGAATGGAAAGTATGTATATAATGCATTACAATTGGAAAACCAGCTAGAGTGGGAACTTGTCATTTTAGCTTCCATTAAGATACTGATGAGTTAGATAATATCTTAGCTCTATAGGAAGAACCGCCTCCTTTGTTGTATTTTTTTTATGGGTTTAAAATGCATTTGGAATTATTTAGGAAAGGGTGTTGTATGAGGATTACCAGGAAAGGGTAATTATATTGTTCATTACTTACCAGTAGAAATCTGGCACTTCAATTTTCTTTGGCCAAAGCTATGGGACACATGTTTTCTTAAATGTGTCTAGTTATTTATGTTTCATCTTCCTAAATCTGTGATTAGTTCTACTTAGACATATGTGGAAAGTAGTTAGTCTCACAGACACACTATATTCCTTCCGATCCATTAGTGCCGAGAAATAAACTTCTTGGACAGGGTCGTTGCGCTCTTCATGTAAAGATGAGCCCCTAGGGAGCTAATCACTATGTGGTTGGGTGGATTAAACCCCTGAACTGCACTCCCATCTCAAGATTTACAGATGGACATGTGTCTGATGGCTTAGGAGACTGAAGTATGTAGATGGACAGTTGTCCGATGACATTCATGTTATTATGACTCTATAATTTGGTACATAATGTATGTAATTGTGTTATAATCCATTTATGATGTAAACTGGTTATGGAAATGTTATAGTTTCGACAGAATGGTCGATTACCTTTGGAAATATTACTTTGTGTTATGTCGAATAATTGAAAAGAAATAAAATTTGGTATTTATGAAAAATTGTTGTCTTGATCTTTTGGTCAATTTGTCCTTAGCATTGACAGACTATGACTATGGAATCGACATAGGAGAAATTTTATCTTTTTATGCTTACATGGCATTTGTGGATTTTTCGATCTTTACATTGTCAAAGTATTCGTGTAACTTGACTATTCCTCCACGTTTTGAATCCATGTGACCTGGGCATTTGTAATTATGACATTCGATGTATATTTATCCACTATACAGTGGACCTTATTGGAGTGCAAGCCGATTTCTCAGTTTTAACTTTCAAATTTTTCATTCTATATCATCAGTAACTCCACAATAACATATTTCAAACCAATTGGAATTGCTATCTTTTCATTGTGCGGGCAGAAAAATGATTGCTTTTATTTCTCTTACCAAAAATATGTAGATAACTTAAACCTGGAAATACCATGATGGTTTCGTTTGCTAAGACAAATCTTCTAAACTTTTTATTCATTTATGATCTGAAAGTATGAGGAAAACACGTCCATACAAATACCGTAGGTTTAATTGGCATTGTATTTCTAAGGTTTATAGTGTCTTCAAGCTAGCCACTACAGACATGAAGGTCAACCATGAAAACTTGTGGATTAAGATGTTAGGATGTCCTCGGGACCGCTCCATTATTATAAAAAGATTACTCAAGCAATTGGTTTATACATATTCTGCACCCATTTGATTTCTTACGACATCTTTTTCGGGCATTTTGTCTATCAGTTTAAGCCGCATTTTGTGAATCGATTTTGATGCGTTACGTATGATGCCACATTTTGCATGCATGTCTTTCTGGGCATATGCAATTAGAAATCTGACAAAGCCAAAATGATGAATTATCTGCGTTTTCCCATTGCCTTCAAAGATAGCCGAACATGGTTTCACGGTTTCCATTTATATTTGCTTAAGAAATGTATTTTTCTGAAACTCTTGCGATCGTTGCATTCGATGAGACCGCATAGCTCTGAGGCATTAGTGGAATTCGGTTTTAAATCTTCCCATCACATTTTCTTTGAATTTTTCTGAAACCAATTCATCAAATTTATTGCGTATGTGTGTGTCTTGCAATCACTTTCTTCCATGACATAACTGTTGAGAGTTGAAGGCTAACAGTCTTTTGTCTCTTATTGTGACTCTTCGATTCCGAAGACTCTTCATTGTATTGTTGCTTGAGTCTTTATATTTGCTGTAGCTTCTCATTTGTAATTCGGTCTTTTATATTAATACAATACTCTACAGTCTGGACGTAGCCACTTTTGGTGAACCAGGATAAATCTCCTTGTTGTGTGTTTATTGATTATGTTTGTATCTGCTGTTTTTATTCTTCGCAATTCGATTCCTTTCAATTGGTATCAGAGCACATGTTGTGCTGTTGGAAATTTGGGTTGAATTTCTGGAAAGATGGAGGATACGAAAGTGGAGAAATTCGCAGGCAAGAATTTCAGCATGTGGAAAGTGCAGATGCATTCCTTGCTGATTAAGCAAGATTTATCAATCGCACTCGAAGGGAAAGCTAAGAAACCAGCGACTACTTCAGATGAAGATTGGAAGAGTATCGATGATAAGGCGATGACATCAATCTTTCTCTCTCTATCGCAAAATGTCTTATTCAATGTCTTGAACGAAAAGACAACAAAAGAAGTTTGGGAAAAACTTCAGAACATGTATGAGACGGCATCGGCTGCAAATAAAATCTTCATCATGACTGCAACTCTATATCTATATTTGGACGGTGTTCGTTTCATGGCTCGAAGCTCCCATTTTGGCGCTTTGACTGCAACTGTTGCATTCGATGAAATAACATTTTCTTGATGAACTCTAACAAAAGTTCGCGTACCGTTTTATTGAACACTTCAAGAGCATTTCCTTTGAGTCCACATTCTGCAAGCATGTTTAGGAGCACATCTCCAATTTTAATCAGTTAAAAAGTTCCCCATCATTGATGAATGTTCGTATCCCAGAGGTTAGGCGAAGGTTATTGAGTTTGGCATTACCATTAATCTTATTTTTGAAAAACAAATTCCCACAACTACCGGAGGTCCACATGCTATCTCAACAATATGATTCAGGGTGTCCATAAGAGCCACCGTGGTATGAAGGTTTGGAAAGCCCTTTCTTCTAATTTGTTTGTGCACAACTTGTTGCATCATTCCCTCTATTTCCACGTCTTGAGTGCACAACTCGTTGAACCTTCAAATTGCATTTCCTATGAGTGTTCTAAAACCCGTGCAAAAAGGCTATGTACCGCTCAATTATAAAGCATGTCTAAGTTAGTTAAAGTAACTCACTCTTGAATGAACCACTTCTTTAAACCGTCTTTTGACAATTAGTTATCGGTGTCACTCTCAGCTTAGACAACTTTGTAAAATCACCATCGGCAGCTTAGACCTTCTTCATAACTTCGTCAAGTTTCATAAATTGCCGATGCGCCAAGTGTTTATCCACTTTTCAGGTGGAAACTTTTAACTTCCATTGGTATTCTAAACAACTTTACAAAGCCGTCAAAATAGCCATTTCAAATCTGCGATTCTTTGTTGTCGGTATTATACTCATCTTTTGAAACTTTGAAACTCCCTAGTGAAAGCTAATTTGGACATCCGACACAACTTTAGGTTAGCGGATTCCGTGACAGCACATTTCTTAAGGGGTCGATGTTAAGAAGATCTTCCATAATCTAGTCAGTAATTTGACCCGTTTTGGAAAACCATTGAAATGATCAATTTAGCAATCTCGATCCCTTCTTATTGGTGTTTGACAATAGTTTGGAAACTAAAGTAAGTCACCAATTTACTATGCTCTCATCGGCATTGAAAGGCATATCATCACTGTCATTTGATGATTTTAAACATTTTAGAAATTTGTCAAAAAGGTCGATCCCATGTTCATTACTTAATCACTCGCTTTGAAGATTCAATTATAATTTCTATTGACAACTTGGCTGGCTTTGGAAACTAAGCAAAATGAGTGACTGACCTTCTATGTAGAAGATTGAATAACCCTCTATGTAGAACGCCCATTTTATCATCTCATTAATTTTTTTTTTTTTATCAAAACTTCTATCATCACTTTAAATGTGCTACTTAATTCTTCCAAAGCTTGTAAGTTATGTTTTTGAAGCTATCTATAACTTGGCAACTTGTAATCAGCATGTGAGCATTCTCAAGGTCTTCTTAAACTTTGAATTACTCAATCCAATGCTTTTGATGCAATTTTTTTGAATGTTTGCCTTGTTAAAAATGAAGCCTATGTAACTTTGAATGTATAGTCTAGATTATTAAATAGACTTTTTAATTCCATTGGAAGGTCAATTATTGTAGGACACTAATTAATATAGTCACTTCTTTTAATAAATCTGTTGTTTAATTTGACTCCATTTTCCCTAGGATAGACATCGGTCAGGTTTGTTTCTATCCATAAGTTTTAGGGAAAAAAAGAAAACATTTAAATTCAAAATCAAGTTCTTTTTAATGTTTTATGGTTTATAGGAGTAATTTTTCATATTTTCTTTGCTCTCATGCTAAATAATGCTTAAATATCAAATCATATCCACCAAATTTGATGGAATTATACATTTCCCTATTATGTTTTCATTGTCAACTATCACGATTAAGCAATATATATGATGATTTTCTTAGTTTAAAAGGACATTCTTGAAATGGGAGTGGCCTAGGTTTTCTAGAGCTTGAAGTGTAGATGATCTAAAGTAACGAACCATATGCTTGAATGTCATTCAATGCCCATTAGCTGAAGGGCTTAAGCATTAAATTTGTCTAACTCATAGATCCTACATTGACAACCTATAAGAATAATTAGCCTTGTGTTGAAGTTTAGTGACAAGGATCTATTAGTGTCAATGAATCAAATAGACATTTCTTCATGATTATAAAAAATCTAGTGGAGAAAGGTTATAATGGCATCCCAAAATGTAGAGTCATAATATTCTTTTTTGAATCAGTAATTACTAACTCAATAACACAATAATTTTCTTATTATATCATGGTCAATTTTTTAATATCGGCTAGAATCATAGTCTACTATAGGATTATATTAAAAAAATTATTTATTATATTCCTACGAGTGGACAAAATTAAAGAGGATAAATTGAATAAATTATTTTTAAGTCATCTCACTGATCACATTCAACACGAGGTATACATTTTTAGTGCTATCTCTATATCAACGTATTTTATCTTTGCACATAGGTTCAAGAAGTTTTTAATTTCTAGAATGTAAGGGGCTACAAGAATAATATAAGGATATACTCATCGCCTTATCTTCCTTAGGATACAATATTGAAACCACAATAAAAATGATAAGTGGAACATAATTAGGGATCTAACAAAGAGATTGTTTGGTTTCCACAATTATTAACCGTATTCAGATTTTCTCTTGATATCTTACTTAAATAGTTTGTATAACAATAAGATTTTTCTCTATATTTTTCACAATGCATTGGATCATTAATATACTATACAAATGTATATTTACACAATTTAATGTTATAATACAAGAACCTATATGATCCAATAGTAAATAAAAAAATCTTCCGCAAACAAGATGTACAAGGGAGATATATTCCTCAAGTGTAAAAGATACAAAAGTTTCTCGATCTCTAGGTCTCACCCTGAAAAGCTTGTCCACGGTAAAAACTATCTTGAAACTCAAGGAATGAGGTTTTGTGATGTCAACATAGTAGTGAGGCACATTTTTTTTGTAAGTGCTCAAAATAATGTCCAGTGCTAGATCCACATAAGACGCAACATCTGGTGACTGTATAATTCTTTTCAGAAAAGATACTCTTAGATATTGAGAAGTGGTTTTTGGAAATTTTTCATTCATTCCATGTTGTATTTTATGACATAAACATCCATAATATCCAACAAAAAATAAAGAATACCTTCTAGAAATAAGATAAATAAAAAATATATGCTACATTGTTCAAAGGAAAAGGAAGCAAAAGTTACAGGGTCATCCCACAATAGTGTGTCCAACTTTTTGGCCAACTTTGACACAGAGATCAACATTTTCAGAAAAAACTTCATTTTTTAACACATATTGCCGTAAAACTATAAGGAATTTAAAGATGATATAAACTAGGGTCTTCTATCATTTTATTTCTAGTTTCTAAATATATTTTAAAAAAAAAAATCAATAAAATGCATTTTTTGCTTCTCCTTCGAAAAGTGGTTTGTGTGAAAAAACTATGATTGTAAGAAGTGACTTTCACTTGGATCAACATAACTTTTTTTAAAATATGATAACGATGTAATTCTCTCAAAATTATATTTGTAACTTCAGTATCTAGAGGATGTAATTGCTTTCATTGATTTTGGGTCAATATTTCATAGTTTTTAAAATTTTAAAGTGATAGTAACTGTAATTTAAACATAAGGCCACTTTGATCATTCTAACTTGAAATGTATATATCAAAATTCAATTTTTTTTTTTATATATAGAAAGGTAACACAAATACACTTTTCCTACATATTTTCATAATTTGTTTTTTGTAATTTACTATTTTTCCTGAAGCATTGAAGAGATAGGTTGTTGAATCGCCAAATAACCTATTTTTAGTTAAAGTAATATTTAAAAGTGATAACGAACTCAATATGTATTAAAATTATATTCATTAGAAAGCTTGTTCCGAATCACATCATTTTTTAGAATAGTCCCAAAGGATAACTGAGAGGGGGGGGGGGGNAAAGTAATATTTAAAAGTGATAACGAACTCAATATGTATTAAAATTATATTCATTAGAAAGCTTGTTCCGAATCACATCATTTTTTAGAATAGTCCCAAAGGATAACTGAGAGGGGGGGGGGGTCAATCAGTTATCAGTAACTTTAATTATTTTTACTTCTTTAACTTCATACTACAATAAAGTAAATACACATTCAGATAACACAGTACACAACACACAATTTGATTACGGGGAAACCAAATGGTAAAAACCCCGATGGGAATTAGCACCCACAATGAACTATACTTGTTTACAGTAATCCCTGTTAAAAGATCTTGCAACCCTGTTAGGAGTTGTTCTTTATAAAGTAATAAGTATAGTGACCTGGTTAAGGGTTTGACCTTGTTAGGAGTCTTTTATAAATAACCCTGTTAGGGGTGAGGACTCATTGTCCAAAAGCTCACTGCTTCAATGGTGAAGGCTACAACCTTCTGTAGAACAGATATGCACTATATCTAATGATGAACTATAGAGTAGACCTGCTGTCTTTATCAGTTCCAATATATTGTAATCTTCTACTTCTTCTTCACATAGACTCTTGATGATTGAACCACAACTGATATTCTGCTCTGTACATTTTCTGTCTCTTTTCGTATCATTTACACTTAGCGTATCAAAAATGACTTGCTATAAGTATCTTCCTCAAAGTATGAGATCATGGGACCTGAGAGACAACTCTTCATAACATCCTTGTCGGATTTACTAATCACGCAAGCATAATTACAACCGCACAAATATAAACTGAATAGACGTGATGCTTCACTAAGTGGGCCTCACCAAATTAACTCTATCTTTGCAATCTTCTTGAAACATGTTTGGCACCTTAAGATAACTATCATCAACTCATAACTAATCATGACTATACACATGCATATCCTGAAGATAGGCACAACTCAATAAACATGTTAAATACGTCAGCTCTGAATAGATACTCTACCAGAACTGTAACTGCCAATAACATAATTACACAACTTGACTGAAACATTATATCTGTATCTGTGTGTAAGCACAAAACATAATAAACATCTCTACAACATGTATCTAACCACACAAGGCTTGATATCATCATTCTGATAAGTACATATAGAAAGACTACTGTGTATTATATGTTGTCATCAATGACAAACATACAATCAATCAAATGCACAGAAACAAATCTCCAATAATCTCCCTCTTTGACATTGATGGCATCATATGATATTAAAAACATCCTTTGTTCATGGTGTCCTCTTTCTTTTACAATCTTCTCAATATCCTCATCAAAGATTTCTCTACACTGTTGCACTTCCTCTGACTGTGTTTTTGTTCCATTGATATATACTCCCCCAAACTATATTCTCTCCCTTAGTACATACTCTCCCTTTGACATCAATGGAAAAGGGTTCCATAAACCATTAGGCACAGGTACTACTCTAGAAGTAGAGTAGTCAACCATTTATCAGTCACAAAGGACTGATGTTCTTCCTGTATTTTCTAGTTAGACTTAGGAGAGGGAATTACTCCCAACTTCTCTCTGAGATACTCAAAAGTATCTTTTGATAAAGGTTTTGGGAAAATATCTGCCAACTTTTCTTTGGTTCTTACATAGTCTAATTTCACTTTTTTGTCTACAACCTTTTCTCTTAGAAAATAGTACTTGATCTCTATGTGTTTTGTCTTTGTGTGCATCACAGGATTCCTAGACATGTTAATAGTTCTATAGTTATCACAGTGAATAAAAATAGGATAATCAACCTGAATACCAAAGTCTTTAACCATTTTCTTGATCCAAACCATGGCTGAACAATTTAGTGTTGTTGCAACATATTTAGCTTCTGCTGTTGACTGAGAAATACAGTTATGCTTCTTGCTTATCCAAGAAACCAACTGATCTCCAAGAAATAATGCTCCTCCTGAATTACTCTTCCTATCATAAATACAACCTTCCCAATCTACATTTGTATACACATGAAGTTCTACATTCTCTAATTTAGGATACCTTAAACCATAGTGTATAGTTCCCTTTAGATATCTCAATATCCTCTTGATTCCCATTAGGTGATTTTGTTTGGGTTCAGCTGCAAATCTTCCAACAATGCCAACTACATTAGATATGTCAGGTCTAGATTGGGTTAGATAAATGAGTTTTCCAATCATAGATTTTTACAATGTTTTATATACTGTTGTGGAATCATCATCTTTTGAAAGCTTGCTTCCTGTTATCATAGGGGTGCATCCTGACTTACAGTCTTCCATCTTAAAGGTCTTCAATATTTCCTTCACAAATTTTAAATGATTCATGAATATAATTTTATCTGTCTTCTTTACATTTAGTCCCAAAATGTATTTTATAGGACCAATCATGCTCATTTCAAATTCATTCTGCATTTCTTTTGCAAATGTTGTACTAAGCTTGTCATTACCTCCAATGATAATGTCATCAACAAATATGGCAACTAGCAGTAATCCATCAGGTGTCTCTTTTTTGAATAGATTACAATCTTCTGCACCTTTCTTGAATCCAATCTTGGCAAGATAACTATCAAGTCTCTCATACCAAGCTCTTGGGGCCTGTTTAAGACAATAGAGTGCTTTCTTAAATCTGCATACCATGTCTGGTTTATCTGAAAGATTAAATCCTTCAGGCTATTCTATGGAGACTTCTTCCTTCAAGTCACCATTTAGAAAATATGACTTTACATCCATCTGATAAACTTTAAAGTCTTTGAATGTTGCACAGGCCAAGAACAATTTTATGGTTTCAAGTCTTCTCACAGGGGAAAATGTATCAGTGTAATCTATTCCTTCTCTTTGTGTATATCCTTTACATACCAATCTTGCTTTGGTTCTTACTACTGTACCATCTTCATTCATCTTGTTTCTGAATATCCACTTTGTTCCAATCACATTTTGTCACTGGGTCTAGGAACCAATTCCCATTTCTCATTCTTAATTATCTGATCTAATTCTTCTTTCATTGAATTCTTCCAATCAGAATCATTACAAGCATCTTCAACACTTAAAGGTTGAATCTGTGAAAGTAAACATACCTCTTCATCCATTATTAGAATTTTTTCTTTTGATCTGGTCAAAACACTATTGCTCTGATCTCCAATGATATCATCTTTAGAGTGGTATCTAGATGTGAATTTACGAACCTTAGGTGTTACTTCTTCTTCTGGAATATGTGATTCTTCTCTACTTGATTCAGGGTCATTGCATGAGATATCAATGCAATCAAACATTTCTTCAATAACAGTATCTCTGCTGCTAGACTTGGGTTCATCTTCAATCACAGGTGCATATTCATAGTATCTCTCTTGAACCATAAACTTCTCATCAATTTTTACTTGAGTAATTTTAATTAACTTTTTCAATCTCAAATTGAAACATCTGTATGCTTTGATTTTTGTAGATTAACCAAGGAAAATATATTCATCACTCCTGGTATCAAACTTACCAACATCATCATCTTTCTTGATGTAGCACTTGCTCCCAAATATTCTAAAATATTTTACTGTAGGTACATTACCAGACCAAAGTTTATAGGGTTTCTTATCTGTGTCTGGCCTCAATTGAGTTCTGTTGATAGTATAGATTGTTCTATTCACTACATCTCTACAATATGTGTGGGCAGCTTTTCCTTCAATCATCATAGTGCGCCTTGTATCAAGTATAATCTTGTTCCTCCTTTCTGCAATCCCATTCTGTTGAGGGGTTCTAGGAGCACTCAACTATCTTTTTATTTCATATTCTTCACAGTAATCATAAAACTGTTCAGAGTTGAACTCTCCTCCTCTATCTGATCTCAGACATTTTAGTTTTAGTTGAGATTGATTCTCAACCTTAGCTTTGAATATTTTGAACTTATCAAAGGCTTCAAATTTCTCCTTTAAGAACACAACCCACATCATCCTTGAAAAATTATCAACAAACAAAATGAAATACCTTTCTCTGTAGTATGATGTTGTTTGGGTAGGACCACATAAATCTGTATGCAATAGGTCTAATTTGTTTTTAGCTGAGTTATGCTTGCTTCTGAAAGAACTCCTTACATGCTTTCCCATAACACATTCCCTGCACATTGTGTCAACTAGTCTTGCAATACTTGGAAGGTATTTTATTACCTTTACATTACTTATCTTTACTATGTTATCAAATTTGATATGACAGAGTCTCTTGTGCCATAACCAACTGCCATCCACTTTTGCAACAAAACAACTTACATCTAAATTGAGCTGAAAAACATTACCTTTTGTTTTGGAGCCTGATGCAATCATGTCTCCACCCTTGTTGTTAATGATGCACTTTTTGTCTTTGAACTCCAAATGATAACCTTTTTCAAGTAGTTATCCAACACTTAGCAAGTTATGATGTAATCCATCAACATTCAAAACATCATCTGTCTTGTTCTTTCCATCCAAAGTGATAGAACCTCTGCCTATGATAGGTTTAGGAGTGTTATCTCCAAATCTAACCATACCACCTTTGTATTTGTCTAAATGAACAAATTTGTCTTTGTCACCTATCATATGATGAGAGCATCCACTGTCAATGATCCAATCAATTCTGATGTCTGCTTTGGAAATTAGGGCTAACTCTTGTTCTTCCTTTTCATCTGCAATGTCCATTTTGTCGAGCAACCTTTCCATGTCTCTAAGGGAAAAGAATCCAATTTC
This sequence comes from Thuja plicata, assembly GCA_018584345.1. Lineage (NCBI taxonomy): Eukaryota > Viridiplantae > Streptophyta > Pinopsida > Cupressales > Cupressaceae > Thuja > Thuja plicata. Next base: position 1,872,103 of record MU225126.1, read on the forward strand.
ATCCTTTCCTGAATCTTCATACATTACACCTTCTTCAGCATGGTAATGTTCCCTCTTATATTTAGGTTTGTAATCAGATCTAAACTTTTTGACTCTTTGTGGGATACTTAGATGCAAAGTGACAATTCTTGTTGCATGAAAAACATTTGAATGGAAGCTGTCCTTCATATGTTCCTTTTCCTTTCTTTTCTCTTTTAGAAATCATAACAATGATATCTTATAGTTCTTCATCAACTTCTTCTTTCTCATTATGTCTAGAGATGTGTAAGGATTTCTTACAATGGAGTGAGGCTTTGAAATCTGTTTCACTTTTAGGTTCAGTCTTCAATGTTAATATGTCAAATGCAAAGATTTTACTAATCAAAGTTTCTGTCTTGAAGTCTTGTGATAATTGCATGGTTTCCTCTAGAATACTTATCTTGTTTTCATAATTTGATGTTAAGGTAGTTGACAACTTGTCCATTATATCTTCTTCTCATATTTCTCCACCATTATTTTTTATTCCAGAGACTGCTTCATTTATCCTTTGATTGTAAGCTCTAATGTTCTCTTCAGGTAACATCTCAAGACTGTTGTATTTATTTTTCCACGTCTTCCTGTGCAGATTCTTTTCTTCAATATCTCTTTCAAACATATCTTCTAAATACTTCCGTATGGTGTATGCTCTGTCAATTTTCTTCATCTCATAAAATTCACTGTCAGATAGGGAACTGCTTAGGGCTTCTTTAGAAATTCCATTATTGGTAAATGTTTCCTTTTGTCTACTAGTAGCATCATCCTTTGCAAGGTCTTTCAGAGATGGAATAACAAATTCTTGTTTATCTATCTCAAAGATCTCAAAGCCAACACACTCTACATGTGTTATCATTTTATTTTTCCAATCTGGATAATTTTCTCAATCAAACTTAGGGTTCACTTTTCTGAAGTAAGACATCTGATCTACCTTAAGCTATTAGGCTTCTTCTCCAAGGCACTTGGATCTGATACCGATTGTTAGAATAGTCCCAAAGGATAACTGAGAGGGGGGGTGAATCAGTTATCACTAACTTTAATTCTTTTTACTTCTTTAACTTCAGACTACAATAAAGTAAATGCACATTCAGATAACATAGTACACAACACACAATTTGATAATGAGGAAACCAAATGGTAAAAACCCCGGTGGGAATTAGCACCCACAATGAACTATACTTGTTTACAGTAATCCCTGTTAGAAGATATTGCAACCCTGTTAGGATTTTTTCTTTACAAAGAAATATGTATAGTGACTTGGTTAAGGGTCTGACCCTATTAGGAGTCTTTAATAAATAACCCTGTTAGGGGTGAGGACTCACTATCCAAAAGCTCACTGCTTCAATGGTGAAGGCTACAACCTTCTGTAGAATAGATATGCACTATATCTGATGATGAACTATAGAATAGACCTACTATCTTGATCAGTTTTAATGTATTGTAATCTCCTACTTCTTTTTCAGATAGACTCTTGATGAATGAACCACAACTTATATTCTTCTCTGTACATTTTCTGTCTCTTTTTGTATCATTCACACTTAGCGTATCACAAATGACTTGCTATAAGTATTTTCCTCAAAGTATGAGATAATAGGACCTGTAAGAAAACTTTTCATAACATCCTTGTTGACTTTACTAATCACACAAGGATAATTACAACTGCCCAAATATAAACTGAATAGACACGATGCTTCACTAAGTCGGCCTCACCAAATTAACTCTATCTTTGCAATATTCTTGAAACATGTTTGGTGCCTTTAGATAACTATCATCAAATCATAACTAATCATGAATATACACATGCATATCCCAAAGATAGGTGTAACTCAAGAAATACGTTAAATACGTTGGCTCTAAACAAATACTCTACCAGAATTGTAACTGCCAATAACAAAATTACACAACTTGACTGAAACATTATATCTGAATCTACATGTATACACAGAACATAATAAACATGTCTACATGTATCTAACCACACAAGGCTTGATATCATCATTTTGATAAGTACATACAGAAACACTACTGTGTGTTATATGTTGTCATCAATGAGAAACATACAATCAATCAACTGTACAGAAAAAAATCTCCAACAATATCTCCCTTTGACATTCATGGAAATATATGATATTAAAAACATCCTCTATTCATGGTGTCCTCTTTCTTTTACTATCTTCTCAATATCCTCATCAAAGATTTCTCTACGCTGCTGCATTTCCTCTGACTGTGTTTTTGTTCCATTGATATATACTTCCCCAGAGTATATTCTCCCCCTTAGTACATACTCCCCCTTTAACAACAATGGAAAAGGGTGCCATAAACCATTAGGCATAGGTACTACTCCAGAAGTAGAGTAGTCAACCATTTATCAGTAGCAAATGACTAATGTTCTTCTTGTATTTTCTAATAAGACTTAGGAGAGGGAATTACTCCCAACTTCTCTCTGAGATACTCAAAAGTATCTTTTGATAAAGGTTTTCTGAAAATATCTACCAGCTATTCTTTGGTGTTCACATAGTCCAATTTCACTTCTTTGTCTGCAACCTTTTCTCTTAGAAAATGGTACTTGATCTCTATGTGTTTTGTCTTTGCATGCATCAAAGGGTTATTAGACATGTTAATAGTGATAGTGTTATCATAGTGAATAACAATAGGATAATCAACCTGAATACCAAAGTCTTTAACCATCTGCTTGATCGAAACCATGGTTGAACAATTCAGTGTTGCTGCAACATATTCAGCTTCTACTGTTGACTGAGAAATACAGTTCTACTTCTTACTTATCCAAGAAACCAACCTATCTCCAAGAAATACTACTCCTCCTGAAGTACTCTTCCTATCATCAATACAACCTTCCCAATCTACATCTGTATACACATGAAGTTCTACATTGTCTGATTTAGGATACCATAAACCATAGTCTATAGTTTCCTTTAGATATCTAAATATACTCTTGATTTCCATTAGGTGATTATCTTTGGGTTTAGCAGCGAATCTTCCATCAATGCCAACTGCATTAGATATGTTTGGTCTAGATTGAGTAAGATAAATGAGTTTTCCAATCATAGATTTGTACAATGTTTTATCAACTATTATGGAATCATCATCTTTTGAAATCTTTCTTCCGGTTATTATAGGGGTACATACTGGCTTACAATCTTCCATCTTAAAGGTCTTCAATATTTCCTTCATATATCTTGACTGATTAATGAATATACCTTTATCTATCTACTTTACATTTAGTCCCAAAAAGTATTTTATAGGACCAATCATGCTCATTTCAAATTCATTCTGCATTTCTTTTGCAAATGTTGTACTAAGCTTGTCATTACCTCCAAAGATAATGTCTTCAACAAATATGGCAACTAATAGTAATCCGTCAGGTGTCTCTCTTTTGAATAGGTTACAATCTGCTGCACCTTTCTTGATTCCAATCTTGATAAGATAACCATCAAGTCTCTCATACCAAGCTCTTGGGGCCTTTTTAAGACCATCGAGTGCTTTCTTCAATCTGCATACCATGTCTAGTTTAGCTGAAAGATTAAATCCTTCAGGCTATTCTATGTAGACATCTTCCTTCAAGTCACCATTCAGAAAATCTGACTTTACTTCGATCTGATAAACTTTAAAGTCTTTGAATGTTGCATAGGCCAAGAACAATTTTATGGCTTCCAGTTGCTCACAGGGGAAAATGTATCAGTGTAGCCTATTCCTTCTCTCTGTGCATATCCTTTACATACCAATCTTTCTTTATCTCTTACTATTGTACCATCTTGTTTCATCTTTTTTTTGAATATCCACTTTGTTCCAATCATAATTTTGTCACTAGGTCTAGGAACCAATTCCCATGTCTCATTCTTAATTATTTGATATAATTCTTCTTTCATTGCATTCTTCCAATCATAATCATTAAAAGCATCTTCAACACTTAAAGGTTCAATTTGTGAAAGTAAACATACCTCTTCATCCATTGTTAGAATTTTTTCTTTTGATCTGGTCAAAACACTACTGCTCTAATCTCCAATGATATCACCTTTAGAGTGGTATCTAGATGTGAATTTAGGAACCTTAGGTGTTACTTCTTCTTCTATAATCTGTGATTATTCTCTACTTGATTCAAGGTCATTGCATGAGACATCAATGCAATCAAACATTTCTTCAATAACAGTATCTTTGTTGTTAGACCTGGGTTCATCTTCAGTCATAGGTGTATATTCATAGTATCTCTCTTGAACCATAAACTTCTCATGAATTTTTACATGAGTACTTTCAATTACCTTTTTCAATCTCAAATTGAAACATCTGCGTGCTTTGTTTTTTGTAGAGTAACCAAGGAAAATACCTTCATCACTCTTGGCATCAAACATACCAACACCATCGTCTCTCTTGATGTAGCACTTGCTACCAAATATTCTGAAATATTTTACTGTAGGTACATTACCAAACAAAATTTTATAGGGTGTCTTATCTGCACCTAGCATCAATTAAGATCTGTTGATAGTATAGACTGTTGTATTCACGCATCTCTCCAATATGTATGCACAAATTTTCCTTCAATTATCATAGTGCATGTTGTATCAAGTATAATGTTGTTCCTCCTTTCTGCAATCCCATTTTGTTGAGGGCTTCTAAGAGCACTCAAATATCTTTTTATTCCATGTTCTTCACAATAATCATAAAACTGATCAAAGGTGAACTCTCCTCCTCTATCTGATCTCACACATTTCAGTTTTAGTCCAGAATCATTCTCAACCTTAGCTTTAAATATTTTGAACTTCTCAAAGGCTTTAGATTTCTCCTTTAAGAACGCATCCCACATCATCCTTGAAAAATCATCAACAAACAAAATGAAATACCTTTCTCCGTAGTATGATCTTGTTTGGGTAGGACCACATATATCTGTATGCACTAGGTCCAATTTGTTTTCAGCTGATTTCTACTTGCTTCTGAAAGAACTCCTTACATGCTTTCCCATAACACATTCCCTACACATTGTATCAACTAGTCTTGCAATACTTGGAAGGTATCTGACTGCATTGACATTACTTATCTTTACTATGTTATCAAAATTGACATGACAGAGTCTCTTGTGCCATAACCAACTGTCATCCACTTTTACAACAAAACATATTACATCTGAATTGAGCTAAAGAACATTACCTTTTTTTTTGGATCCTGATGCAAACATGTCTCCATCCTTGTTGTTAATGATGCACTTGTTGTCTTTGAACTCCAAATGATAACTCTTGACAGGGTTTTGTTGACCGGGTCTGCCAACAGTCATAAGTTGTCACTGGGTTCCGGGGAAATCGGCCAACTCCACCTGCAAAGGTGGTCCGGGGAAAATAAATTTTCCGGGCCTTCAAGCACCTGGGTGTCGGGTCACGATGGTGCGGGGCTCGGTCGGGAGAGGTGACTATTTTCGAGGGGGATAGCTGGTTACTTCAACTCATTCTCCCAGAGATTCAATTTGGTAGGGATTTCCCAGAGCATTCTACACTTAACAAATAAAACGAAAAAGATCCTGCAGGGTTAGAAACGTTTATCTAACTACAGTCATGCTGAAATATTTAGAACATCAACAATAATCTAAAAGACTACACTAAATACCAAAGAAATACACAACCATCAGTTAGCATTTTATCAGTAGCAGAAATAAAGAGGTCGTTAATCTACTTTAACATTTCAGAGTGAAGGACATACAGAACATCAAAACATGAAATACCATTAACTCAGAAAAAGGGATGACAACAACATCATTGCCAAGAATCCTTCCTTCTTCATTAATATCTGGTCCAGCAAGCACTGGTGCGTGATACAATGGTGGCTCCAAGGGAGAATCTAACTAACAAGAACAGAATAAAGGAGCATTGAGCTCTACAACTTAAGGAATTGCTTTGATATTTCTTATGGACAAAAAAATCATCAATTTCGCCGACCATGGGAAATGGGTCAATTTGCCTATTTATACAGCTCTCTAACCCTAACCCTATTTACATCATGTTTCAATAAAATATACTATCTGGGGGCCGGTACTACCTGCGCCACCCTACAAAAGACCTGGAGACGGAATAGGTCTGCCATGTCAAAAGAAGAAGACAAGAATATACATCGAAAGAATCGGTCTCGAGAAGAGAGCCAGAGAGAAGGAAGTAGAAAGTAGGTCCCCCGGGGACCGAGGCTACATGCCTCATAAATGGGAAATGTGGCACCCTGTCTCCAACGTGTCAGGTGTACCCTTGAACAACGCCTCGAGAAGACCACCCTGTCAGAAACCAACTCCCAAGCCAATGCCTCTTGAGGTGGCCAACTACCTTCTGATAGCTTTTATTAACCACCTCTGAAAATGACCGATCGACCTCGGAGACTGGGACACAGATCATTTTAAAGAATACAAAATTTTAGATCCGGGACTCTGGGATCCAGGAACTTACGTCCCCACAAGAATAAAGAATATTTGTCACTCAAGCTTCCCCAGTTCCCAGGGAACATTCAAGACTGCTGATTATCGTTGAAGGCCTGAAGGATGCAGAAAATGCCGTCTTTGTCAATATTTTTCAGGCTGGCCCTCCTATATTTGGCCGTTTCAACCTGTTCCCCCAGGTCTGACATATTATTTCTGAACTCATCTGCCATCCTTGCGATGTCATGGCCTTTAAGCACCATTTTGGTCAATTTTACCATCTTGGCCCCATCCATCCCCTCCGGGGATTGATACCGGGAGTTCATCATCTCATCAAAACTCCCCAAAACTAACTCCTGGGGGGTATAAGTATTTGTATTAAGGGGATCTACCCGGGAAGCTTTTATTACAAAAGATTTACATAAATTGAAAGAATACTTCACTTTGTTCACCTTTTCTTGCAAGGACTCTACCAGTTTCTTGGTTACCTCTAATGTGAGGTCCAGTCTGGAGTGCTGAGTCCTTACGAAATCAAATGATTCCTCACCCAGAATTCTGGATTCATAAATTATATCTTCTCCTAGGGTGAGGAGCTCTTCTAGCTCTGCCTTCCATGCCTGGTAATTCTTGGCATCACTCTCCCATTGCTCAATCAGCGCTTCTGCCTAGAGAATAATCTGTCGGGCTGCATATATGTCTGGGAGAGTGGACACTAGGAAACTCTGAGTGTTTCCTATCTGCAAAGTGATCCATTCATCAACTACTTGGGCTTTCTTTTTCATTACTTGCAGGGAGTCTATGTCGCTCTGCGGTAATTCCTCTGATGTGGAGGTCTCTGTAGGGGCGGCACTGATGGGTCTGGCCAGCTCTATTAGCAACCCAATAAGGTTTGCGTTCTTTTCTTTTTCTGCCTTGAGCCTTTGGGCCTCTTTTTCATACCGGGCTTCAACTGCCCTTGCTGCCTCCTTTAGTAGGTCTACTTCACCCTACTTTCCTCTCTTACCCAGGGATACCTCTATGATATTGTAGTCTGCGGGGTTCGCGGTCGCTTCATCAGCATCTGGGGGAGGCGTTGCTACTACTGCAATCGCTTCTCTGCCCGGCCCAGTTCGTAGGGTATGAACTGTCTGGGCGTTCTTCGCTTTTGGCGGGGCCTGAGCTAAGGCCATCATTTCGGCCAGGGAGATAGGGATTGCTGGAGCGGATTGGGATTTTCTCTTTCTTCTTTCCACTAGCCATGGAGGTGGGAGAGGTGGCCGTCCTGCCAGAGTCTGTTCCTTAGATTCTCTCCCGGTGTCCGGTGGTGGCTGCTCCTTTTCGGCCTATGTTTCACTTGTTTCTCTTCCTCCTGGCACTTCTTCTACAGCAACATTCTCAATTTCCATTTCCTCAGCCTGGTCCTGGATGTTAATAGATTGGTCTGGACCCTGGTCAGCTTCCTCGGTAATTTCTTCTTCAAGCTGCTCTTCTTCTTCGTCCGTTGGCAGTAGGGGAGGTATCAGGCCGAGATTCAGAGTTTGGGCCACTGTGATTTCCTGCCCGAAGGTTGCCCCCGGGAGTGGCCTTTGGAACGCGGCGGCCGGGGTTACGGTTGCTCCTAAAAGTCTGGGTCTGGGTTCCCTAGCGGATGCCATTTGTTCACTTGGTGATTGTAGGTCCACTCCTGGACCTTGTGTTTCTGGGGCCCCGGAGATAATTTCTGTTCCGGCCTCTTTTCTTCTATATGCTTCTCTTCTTGTTCTGTAGCTTCTACCTCCAGGTCTTATAGGTCCATAGCCTCTTGTTATTTTTTTGGGACCTCAGTCTCCATTTGTGTATCACCCCCTTGCAGGTTTCCGAACTCATCGACTGTAAATAAATCAAACTCCTCCGGAGGGGGACTGGCTGGATCCTCTTCCTATTCTGCTTCTCTCTTTGGTTCCGAGGAACTGGAAGAAAGGATCTCTACTTCCCTAGGGAGGGATGCCCTCAGCTTTGGTTCTGCCTTTGGCTACTGGATATGCTTTCTCTTCCTCCGGGTGACTAAAGGCGGCCTCACATCGGCAATTGCCGCTGCTTCCATAGGATCTACCCCAGTTTCCTTCATCTTTAAGGCTGCCAGTGACGGGGAGGAAGAGGGACGAATCGGTCCGGACATGAGCGGGGGAGTGGCCAGCCTTGTCATCAACTGCTCCCTCATTTGCTGGGAGGCGGCCATAGATTGCTTAATCTGGTCCTGAATGGGGACTTGCTATGCGGAGGGAGTTTTTTCTATCCCCTTTCTTTTGTCTACGCCTTATGCAGGAGTTCCATCCCGTGAAGAAGTTTCGGCCCCCGGAGTCAATTTTAGTACCAGCTGCGGTGTTGGTTTTGGTACCGGTTTGGAGGCTAGGCGCACACTCCCGGGGCACTCCCTTTTAAAATATGTGTGACTCCTCTCGATGACTTCTTGAGTGATGTCCTCAATTGTGTGATCCTCTTGGGTGGCCCAATTTATTGCTGGTAGCGCCATTTTGTCAATCCCCTTCTCCTTGTACTGGGGATCTATGGTGGGGGCGTCGTCTGAGAAACCGGCGGGGAATCTCTGGAGCTTTAGCTCCTGCATCATTCTAGCCGTCATTCTATCATAGTGCCAGCTACGTACATCCATGTCATCCTGGCGATTGGCCCAAAAGTCTTCCATGTGTGCTTGGTGGGGCACCGAAGCCCGGGGCAGCGCCGTTGCAGTTCTGCCATGCGGATCAAAGTTTTTCCGCACTAGATAAAATTCCTGCAAGTTATAACATTTTAGCTCATTGTCTGCCTCCTTCACGATGGCCAGACTACAGGTGTAGTTCCCACAGGAGATTGGGAACAAGACATTGGGAACCTTCTTGTGGGCCAAGAAGGTATGTAACTCCATTATCTGTCTGCAATATTCCAGCAGCACGATCTTGTCCCCACAATGCTTGGGCAACAAGTAGGGTTTCCCGGAGAAGCCGGTGACCCTAATGTATGTATGCTACTGGAATTGGATATAGTAGTGCCCATAACTACTAACCAACTTCATCGCCTCAGTGGATAGGCAGTATCCGACATCCCAGGTGGGTGTGAGAAGATGGTAGTAAACGAAGGAGTCGTTTACCCAGTAGTAACTGGAGAAGCTGGCCTCCCATTGGATCTGTGGGAAATAGTCCCACAGTGTCTTTTGTCCCGGGCCAATCCCAAGAATTCCATCTGTAAGAAGGCCATTAGAGTGGGGCCTCTGTTGGGCCAAAGCCCAGAAAAAATAAGAAGTCATATAGAACTTCTTCTTCTCGTTCAATTTCAGTAACTGGGAGTCAACATGATTGGAGATAATTTTCGCCCAGTCGAAGAACTCTCCCTTAGTGGAGATGTCGAGGAGGAAATAGTACATCCTCTTTGCAAATTCCTGGGCAGAGGGTTTCCCAACTACCCGGGCCAATGCTATCATCCCCATCTAGATGCTCTCCTTAAATTCAGAGCGGGGGATATCTATTCTCATTCTCCTTGAGTCCCTCTTCGGGACCTTGAGCCAGTTGATGTTTATGTACGCCCGGGCAACATCCTCCAGTTGATTGAATTATTTCAAGGCATCAGTCCTTGTGACCACCGTGGCCCTATCAAATTGTGGGATACCCAGGCCTGCTTGGAAAGTGACTGGGTCTAGGGACACCAGTGGAGTGGGGAATCCCATGGGTTCTATGGCTGCGAGCATAACAGCCCAAATAGAGGAGTTGTAGTTGGCTTCCAATGCTAAGATAAGCTCTGGGGACTGCACGGAGCACGGGAAGCAAGCTGCCCAGAGGATTTCAGAACCTCTGATGTTGGTTGCAAGTTTGTCTCCAGCCTGTCACTGGATGTGCATCATTTTTACCAGGGCCTGCATTTCTGCCCAGGTCCCGACGCTGGTGTCGGTCATCAGTTTTACTTTGGACTCAATCTTAGAGCCCACAATCTCATCGTCCTACACAATCTTCATGGTGAGGGGCAGCTTTGCCAGGGCCTTCTCCATTTTTGACTTTGCTGCGGCCCTGGTCTCTGTCGTGGTTGGTAACTCCGGACTTTCGGGAGGAGAGGATGTGGAAGCTTTAGACATGTTTGTAAGTTAAGGTCTGGACCTGTGAGACAAAGTGACCATTAGAGCATACTTATCAAAATTAAAACAGTTACTCCGGGGTCCTGGAAAATCTTACCATCGTGATGTTTTCCCTTCCTGAAAAGTTAGTTTTACACCGATATCAAAAAGCAAAACACATTGTTAACTTAGGAATTTCGTCACATGTCCAGGTCTGGGGATTCTATCACACTTGGGAAGGACGACAGACATGTGGTGGTAAAATGGGGCCCGAAGCCCAGAGAAATGACCATTAGCGGGAAAGGACAAAAAGACAAGTTGTCGAATCCACGTGGGCACCACGTGTGCTGGCATTAAATAGATGTGATGGCACTGACGGCAGAGCTGACTGGTCAAACACGTGAAAAGGGAAAGCCACTTGGTGAGGAGTAATTACGTGCATGGGAAATAAATGAGGATCTGACAATTCTCATGGAGGAGAGAGAAAACTGCCTGCTTGAAACCGGCCGAGAGTCGAGTTTCAAACAGGTGGTTTTCTGCCTCGAAGCAAGCTTGAAGGCGAGAAAACTAGAAGCAAAGGTGACTCGACCAGCTTATCAAGCCACTCGGAAGGATATACATAGAGCTGAAGGATATATACACAGAACGAAGGGGATATACAAGGGCTATTTACAGATACGTACATATATACA
>MU225126.1:1887855-1905581 GCA_018584345.1 Thuja plicata
TCGTTGTATGGTTTATTGGCAAGGTCATGAGTTTATAGCTCTAGCTAAGAGCAATTTTACAAATCTTGCAACTCCATGCATAAAGAGCTATGGATCGATTTGTGAGGGCTCATTCTTGAGTTTCCTTTCATGTAAGGATTCATAGAAGTGCACTATTTTGTGTGTACAAAAACCATCCCGCCATAATTTTCTCTTGGCTACTTCACGCGAAGTAGGTCGGCCATGTTGAATTGTTTTTTTTTGAAAAATTTAGAATGGTATAAAAGTAAAGTTTTTTGTTTTCAGTTTTTAATCGAATTGCAACAAGTAATTCTCTTTTTTCTATTATTGTTCAATTTTTACAAATGCATTTTTTGAATAAAGATTGTTATTTCTATTTTTTTTTAAGGCTTAATTTTAAAAAGGAGAAATATTATATCAAAGTATTTTTTTGAAGAAAAAAATACTTTTGGAAAACATTATTGAAGAGAAGAAATGGGGAACAAGAAGTGAAGACAAGATAAATCTACTAGAAAAAGATCACCTGGTGCTAAACAAAGAAATCATGAAGCTACATTGGCATATTATCATAAAACTAAAGAAGGTGAAGGACAAGCTGAAGTAGGAGGGTCAAGTCAAGTTGAAGAATTTTACATTGACGAAGGGTTGGGATCACTCCCTAAAAAATCTCAGACTATTGATGTTGGAGAAGGTTCAGGATCATGTGCTCCTACTGGTATGGATGAACATATACATTTAGCTCAAACGGTAAAGAGAAATATTAATTATAGAAACTTAGATCATTTACTTACAATGGATGTGAAAAATTTGAGATCACTTGCTAATGTTCAACCCTTAAGTCTTGTTGAGAAGAGGTCAATGATTATGATAAAAAAAGACATATTGGCTAAATTTGATAATTTAGAAGCACTTGAAAAAGATTAATTTCTTTCAGTTGTACTTATAAACAAGAAGTTGGAAGGGGCATTAAAATTATTAGGTGTAGATGCAACATCAAAAAAGAGAAAATTTGTTGACATGCAAACTGATATGATTGAAAATCTTAGGAAAGGTTTGAACTAGGTAGGGAAGAAATCTAGAGCTAAATATAAGACCATTACAAGAAAATTTATGTTGACATCCATTGTAGGTAACACTATGCGCCGAAAAAGAAAAATATCTTCAGTTTCATCTAAGATTGGTTTTAGTAGGAAAACAATATCACGATATGTTAATAGGACCTTGGAAGGCAGTTGGGCAATCATGTGTAGAGCTCCTCATTCTAATAGGATTTATGGAGGAATCAAGAATTCGGTCACCTTATTTTGGAATGATAATACACGTCCTTCATCATATAGTAGAGATGTTATCAGACATAGAATTTCATCTAATCAATATGAATATCATATGAGACATTGGTTGGACACAAAAGAACATGAAATGTATGTGTCATTTTGTACTTCAAATCCTAATATAAAGATTATGTTTGGAAAATTGAAGCCATATTATATAAGGACAAACAAAGTGTTTGAAACTTGTTGTCGTTATCATATTGAATTTGATCTTTACTATCAGGTTTTTCAAAAGTTTGTAGAAGACACTTATGGTTTTGAAAATGCTCCTCCTCGTAGAATAATTGAGTTCATCTCATCCATTTTATATGACAAAAGAGATGATGCAACTAGACAAATAAATTTCATAAAAGGAATATGTCAAACATGTGCTGATTTGACTCTTTTTCCTTAGAAAAATGAAAACATTGATGTAACAAAGATGGTAAATTGCAAGAGTTACAAATATGTAAATAATGAAACAAAATTTGGGAAAGAATCCAAAAGGTTAGAATATGTTGAAGAAGAGATAAATGTAGTAGTATTAATGAAAAAATATAACAAATTGATTCAACCCTACATTCATCATGCTCTATTTGTAAAGTGGAAAGCACAACAATTCCAAATACTGAGAGACAATTTCCCTCTTGGAACTATTGTATCAATTGTTGATTTTGCAGAAAACTATTCCTTTGTTCATCAAAAGGCAATTCAATCAGAATACTATTTTTCAGAGAAAATTACTATTATGGTACATGTGTGTTATTGACATGCACAATTAGATTTGGATGGTATTGAGAGCACATTGAAGCATGTGTCATCAAGAAGGAATATCATATTTATATAAGTGATGATACAGAGCATGACATTCATTATGTAGAACACTGCTTCAAGATATTTTTTGCAAATTTAAAAGAAAGAGGTATAAAAATTGATAAAAATTATGTTTGGTCAGATGGATGTGTTGCACAATTCAAATCATCCAGAACATTTTATGCACTATGTAGATATCATCATAATGAAAACATACCACATGTCTGGAGTTTCTTTGAGAGTAGACATGGAAAAGGTGAACATGATGGTGCTGGAGCTTGCATCAAACGTGCTATACAAAAGTATAAAATGAATTATAAGGGATTTCATATAAAAAATGCAGATGATGTTGTTGAATGGTGCAAGACACATTTCACACCAAATGAGAATGACACATCATCAGGAATGACTCAAGCAGTACCACATAGAAAATTTTGGGAGATAAAAGGTATGCACGCATTTTTAAATTATTCAAGTCTTTAAAATTGTTATGTACATTCTTTATTCAAATTATATTTATAGAACCATATAATATATATAATATATGCTTATGTTTAGGTGTGGATAGAAAAATTATGCATGGTTCTAAGTGGATATAAAGGACACGATCTTTGCATTCAGTTATGAGTACAAATTGTCACAATTGGACATCGATGTTGGCAAGTTGACTCCTAGGGATTATATGACTTATTTTGTGTTGTCATTATGGCAGCAAAGTCGTATGAAGTTTTGACAGCAAACTTTGAAGTGGAAATTGACTAAGTATAGAAGACAAGACATAAGAGAGATATACAGATGATTAGAGCACTAGCACACGTGTGTATGACCGATTCAGACTAAGCTCCTTCAGACATAATCTCTATGATATGTTTTTATACTTACCCTACACATGCATGGTACAGAATGTTAGTACGGACAAGTTATAGAAAGAACAAGTACACCAGTAATCCAAAAAATAGAGTATGAAGCCGACTTTGGGTTTTTGATTACCATGTAATCTTTTATTTGGTAAAGGCTAAGCACCTATTGTAATAAGTTTGTAATAATTTATTAAAAATTATTGTAAACATGCTTAAGCCAATTTGTTTGGAATCGTTGTGAATGTTGTTTTTAGGCCGACTAAGGTCTTTTTTATAGTCACACACACACACACACATATATATATATATATAACATGCAAAGTTGTATTAAGGTGTGTCATCGAATTAGCAGAGTAGAGATATAAAAGAAGAGTATAAGATGTCAGAATGAGATAAAAATCTTCAAGAGTATAAGAGAATCAACGCATAACATGAACTGATCAGAAAATTGTGTCATATGTAGCAGTTCAATTTTTGATATAGTATATATCAATTATCAGAAGGTTGTAGCCTTCATCCTACTAAGCAGTGAGCTTCTTGGACAGTGAATCCTCACCCCTAACAAGGTAATTTGCAAAAGACTCCTTACAGGGTCAGAACCTTAACCAGGTCATTATACTTGCATTGTAAAGACTGCTCCTAACAGGGAAAAGTAACTTTAACAGGTTCATTATACTACTGAAATATTTGTGGGTACTAATTCCCACTAGGGTTTTCCTCTGATCAAGGTTTCCCCGTAATCATATCATGTGTTATGTGTTCTTGAATTAAGCTTGAATGGATATCTATTTAGTTTATGTTTAAAGTGGCTGAAATATAATAGACAAACACTAATTCACCACCCCCCCCCACCCCCCCACCCCTAGTGTTTGCAACAATTGGTATCAGAGCTCTAGTCGTCTGAAAGAAAGTTAAACCACTTGAGGAGATCATAGATTCAGCAGAAGCAAAACATCTGAAAAAGAATCTTGAAGCAGCCCTTGAAGATATAGATAGATCTAAGAAAGAAAATGAGGAACTTAAACTAAAATTTGATGGCTCACAAATGCTTATTTAAAAGTTAAGAAAAGATTTGAAAGATTTCTCTACAAATGATTTGGGTAAAATGGTATAGAAACTGAATGAAGAAAACTTATCTTTAAAGCATAAGATAGAAGAATTGAATGATCAGTTAACTGATAGCATAATAGCTATTGAAGACAAGAACAAAGAAAATAAATAGTTAGATGAAGAACTCATGCAAGCTAATATGAAAATCTTGGAATTGGAAAACATCAAGAATAAGATTGATTCTAAATTATCAGGAGAAAAAGACAAGATTGATAAACAACACACAAGTTCTAAACTAATTCAATCACAACTTTATGCATAGAAACTTAAAGGTGATACCACTTGTATGGGATATAGTATAGATCAAATTGAAATCAATTCAATGCAAGAAACAAAGAAAGAACAAGAAGCATCCACAGAAGCAAAGAAAGAGGAGAATATTATAGAGACTAAAATTGAACCACCTAAAGATGAACTCAAGCAAGTTAACAAAACTTGTTATGCTTGTAACAAGCATGGACACTTGGAAAGAGATTGTAAATAAGTAAGACCTTTTAATGGTTATTTTTACTCATGTAACAAGTTTGGTCACAGGGTTATTCATTGCAGGACAAATCAAAGAAATCAGTCACAACTGAACCAAAGGAATCAAACTCAATATAATCAGAGAAATCAACCTCAAAGAAACTTGTAGAATATTACATGTCAGATATGTAATTACAATGGACACACAGCTAAGAAATGCAGCACAATGAATAATAACATAAAAACTCCTATCATCTGTCATTCATGTAGAAAATCTGGACACATCTCAAGATTTTGTAGGTAAAGAACACAAAGACAAGAAAATCCTAAAAAGTCTCTCTTTGAAGAATCAAGAGAAGTTAAGTTTGTGCAAGCTAAAAATAATTAAGATAAAATGTAGGTTGAAGTACAGAAAGATAATGAAGAGAAAAATATTGTAGATGCATCCTCAGTGGATGCACCTTCTACTTCTGGATAGTTGACCCTCATGGTCTTAGGGGGAGCTATCGTAGCTCTGAACCTCTGTGTGGTTGGTATACTCATCTCTGAGTATGCACCTTTCAATTCATGTCATTCAATGATAACAAAAGAATGTAGTATGCATTCACGTATTGTCCATACTACATTCTAAATAAAGTTTGAAAGTCTCAGTGAAATCACTTACGACATTAAATTCTGAAAAAAACTTTATATAAATTGGTTGATTGATTGATTATTCTCATTGTTTACATCTGAGATAATAAAATTTGTAGAGTGTAGGAGCACTAAGAATCAAATCATTCAAAGGTATCAATTTGATCAGTTTGTGAAAATATTGCAAGTTGAAATGGAACCCTAGAATTCGCGTTGTTTCAAATTGCCGTGAAACCCTATTTATCCAAGTAACAAGTAAGTATGGGCACTCCAGTTGTATTCGACATTGTTGAAAGGAAAAGATTTTTGTTTAAGAAGAAACCCTTAAAATCCATACTAGATGATGTATAAGGAGCATTTTCTAAGACTCCACTAGGATTCGTGCATGTAGAAGACATTCGTGCATACATATACCATAAAAAGGAAATGGTTGGAGATAACAGTATTGCTACTCTCATGGCCTCGATGATGAAACCAAACTATTCATTCAAGGATGAATATGTGCATCTCACTGATAACCCTATCTTTGAGTACTCTAATGTGCATGAGTTCTATTAGCCAGAATGGGTTAAGATATTACTAAGAAGGATACATGATGACCTATATTGGATTGGTCAGGTTCCTATTTCCATCACTAAAGGCCTAATTCATGAAATGACTGGACTTTCCAAAATTGGACCATTTCTTCCTACTAATAAGGATGTTAAGAAGCTGGTTGAACAAGCATGTTTATCAAGATGTGATAGGTGCGGTATTACAATTGATCTTATTAAGGAGGATGATATCAAACTACTCACTATGATACTTGGATACAAGTTTTAGTAGGAAAGAAGACTGAATAGTGTGTCTACATCAATAGTTTTGGTAGCAATAAGGATGGTGAGAGATAACACTCAGTACAATCTATGTCAACTATTGTGCACACAGATAATTGAGAAATTTCAAGCTATTAAGCATGACAAGAGAAAGATATTTAGGTTTGGCTCATTGATCATCTATCTCTACTTCCACATAGTAGGTAAAGTTGCCAATCTTTACTAAGACAAGAGTAAACTTACTATGTCTCTGATATCACTCAAGGCTACATTAGAGAGCATAGTGAAGAATTCTATGGACATTGATATCAAAATATTCAGGATCAAGATGCAGAAGTGGTTCAGCATACCTGAGAAGACGGTTGAGAAATACAAAGACAACATATTCTTCATGGTGGAGACTGACTCTATTTACATGCAGGATGTTGAGCCTAGAAAAAAATGGATTCACCCTCTCAGTTATGAAGTTGAAGAACATGTTTTGGAAGGTTATGCACAAGTCTTCCTATCTGTGCTCAGGGATCCCAATGAACCTAGATGGGGTACGTACAGAGAAAAGACAAATCAAATTGATTCTATCTTATATAGTGCAAAAAACAAGAGGAGGGCATCAAGGATTACTTCAAATATCCTAAAATTTCATGGTGTTACACAAGAAGACCTTGGCAGAGATAGGGAAGACAAGATAGCCAAAGAGTTTATGCGGATAAGAGAAGAAACATTAGATTTTCTTCTCCGCGTCAGCTCACATGGTGAGAAAGCTATACTATTGGACTTAGTTAAACCTCATCTCATAACAAAAACTAGAACCCTTCATATCATGAATAAAGAGTATGATTTTGTTAGTGAAGAGACTCTGAAAGCTTTTGAGAGGTATTTCTAGATAGACATATGTATCCTTAAACGATGCCTACAGCTAAGGAAACTCTAGTTCTTCCCAAATAGGTTACAGAACCAGTAATTCAAGGTATGCATATGACAGGTCCATAGGTTTCAGTTCCCAAGATCACATCACCTTCTCACACAACAAAAGATTCAGAATAAACTATTGTAATTGATGATGTCAAGATATCCATGACCACTTCTGACAATGACATGGAAAAAGTTGAAAAATAATTTGTAAGCACTGAAGAGACAAAGGAGGTATGCGTTGATGACACATATTTACAACAAGATGAAGTTACCTCTAAAGATTCAATAGGTTTTAATAAAGAGGAAGATAATCAAACTAATGAGACACCAGTCATGGAGATCCCAGTAAAAAGTGAATGTATGGATATGATGGGGAGGTCACCTAACTCTCTTAGATTCCTACTCTATCCTAGGAATCTCACCTTGAATCCTATTAATTTCAGGACTCTCTGGACTCACTCTTGAGTCTCTTAGGGCTACTCTCAGACCCTAACCAGAAGGACTCCTCTAATCCCTCTCTCCTAGGCTCCCTACCCACCGAAATGCCTTACTCTTCACTATCTCTTACTCTTCATGACTGAATCACTACAGTCATGCACCTTCCTACTTCTTAGCTATCTCTTCTACAAGTTCCCTAGCCAGACCATTGGCTCGCCTAGGACTTGTCTGCAAAATTGACTAGCTTCTCATTCAACAAAATTACAGAAACCAACATAATGTACATGGAGGATGCTTCTTGACTGTCACAATCCATAGAAAAGATTATCAGATTCAAGAAGCACCCATATTATGTAACTGAAACAAAACAACACTTTACAGAACTCTGATCAAAACAATAGAACACCCAAAGTACAGACAAACTTCTTCTTATTAATAATACAGAAGATTACAATACTTGCTACTAGTCTACTCTGTCTCTGTTAAGAACAACAACTCTGCAACCAACTAAAAACAACCACCTTTTACAGATTGTTCTCTTCTATTTTATCTCTGGCTTCTCCTTGATTTTGTAATCTTGGTGGTTACCTGTCGATCTCAGACTTCCAGCTGTTCTCTGTTCTTCATTCTTTTCTACAATCTATCATCATCTTTCTCTGCATGGTCGACACTATGGATAGTTCTTTTCCCCCGTGTCATTCCCTTTTCTGTTTGGCGGTTAATACTTTTCAATGTCTTCTCCTTCTGAAAAGTCAACATCATTTGACTATTTCTGTTGTCATCGCATAGTCGCGAGTGAAAATTACCTTTCATGTCTTGGTCTGCGACTGAGCAATAACATGCTCCTCACACTCTCGCTATGACTTGATCCGTCTTGACTTTTACTCCGCGACTGAGCGATGCCTCTTTATCGCGCACTCATAATGCATTGAACCGAGCTGTTATTTATGTCACGACTGAGCGATGAGCTCAAGTCGTGCACCCACACTATTTTTCCAAGTGCTGCTATCTACTCTGCGAGTCTCCGATGCACGTTAGTCGCACACTCGCAACTCTTCATCCCGAGCTGCCACTTGCTTTGCGACCGAGCGATGAGCTCCCGTCGCGCATTCGCTAGGCTTTCATCCGAGATGCCTTTTTCTTCATGACTGAGCGATACAATGCTCGTTGCACTATAGCACTTTTTGAAGATGAGCTGACTTTTCTTTTGCGACCGAGCGATGAGCACTTGTTGCGTACCTACAATCCTTTGACATGAGCTGTTAATGTCTTTGTGATTTAGTGATACACCGTAGTCATGCACTCGCTCACTGAGAAACTTATCTACTACCTAGCTCGCGAGTGTGTGATGCATTTCTTGCTGCTCTCTGCTAGCCTCTGCGACTCTGTGACTAAATGAAACATGACTTGCTAGTTATGAGACCGTTAGCAAAACTTGTTCAAAATTGCTGTGGCTATGGTTTTGAGCTAAACCCTAGGGTGCTCTGCACCATACTCCCCCCTCTCTGAGATGGAAAAAATTTAGCTTGAACTAGTCGGAAACAATGCCGAACTAATTCCATGTCTTCTGCAGTCTATTTCATCCAATCATGTAGCTTCTGCTTCTGGTAACCCTGACCATTTTACTAGGTATTCTCTGTATACCCTGCACCTGGTTTTCTTCTGAATCCTAGAATCCAGAATTTTCTCTGCCTGCAACTTGGACTTAAGCTTGACCTGTATGTCTTGAACATCTTGTCCTATCTCCTTCTGTTGAATGCTCTCAGATATCACTGGTCCTCTATATGGAATCAAATCCTGCACATTAAAAACAGGTGATATATCCAAACACTAATACATTTGGTACCAAATTGCAACGGCAGTGCCATTGCAGTTTTTCTGTCACAACCTTGTCGTCGTTGCAATTGTGACGTCTATCATTGAAATTGCGACAATGATAAGGTTGTGATGGAAAAACTGCAACGGCACTGCCGTTGCAAATTGGTACCAAATGTATTAGTGAAATGGTTAGGTAAATTGATTTTATAGGCATTCTGCCCATATTTTGCCAATATTTTGCAGGGACCTATTCTCCTCATTTGCAACTTAGTAGGTATCCCTTTCTATAATCTGGCTTTGTTCAGATGCACCATTACTAGATCTGCAATCTAAAATTGGACTTCTCTCCTTCCTTCATCTACTTTTTCTTTCAATTTCTGATTTGACTCAATCAGATTCTTCTTCACTTGATCATGTATCTCCTTCATTGACTCTGCAAAATCATCAGCATGTCCACTTATCACTCCTTGTCCTTTTAGCTGTCTAAGTTCACAAACTCCTCTTGGATGTATTCCATAGACAATCTGAAATGGGCTCTTTCCTGTAGTTCTGTTAACACTGTCATTATAAGAAAATTCTGCTTGTGGTAACACTTGATCCCATGCTTGTCCATATTCCTTTGTTAAGAATCTAAGCAAATTTCCCAACACTCTGTTGATCACTTCTGTTTGACCATCTGTTTGAGGATGATAAGCAGAACTGTGGCATAGATTAGTTCCCAATATTTTCCATAAAGTTTTCCAAAAATGACCCATGAATTTGACATCTCTATCAGACACTATGTTCACTGGCAAACCATGAATTCTCACTATCTCCTTGAAAAATAATTGAGCAATATGACTAGCATCATTTGTGGTCTTACAAGGTATAAAATGACTCATTTTACTGAATCTGTCTACCACAACAAAAATACTATCATAACCAGTTTTTGTCCTAGCTAACCCCACAATAAAATCCATACTCAGAAATTCCCAAGGTCTATCTAGTATGGGTAGTGGTTGATACAAACTAGCATTTATAGAGGTTCCTTTTTCCTTTTGACAAATTGTGCATTGCTCTACATACCTCCTTACATCTTTCTACATCTTTGGCCAGTAATAGTATCTACTTACTAATTCCAGTGTCTTATTCAGTCCAAAGTGTCCACTCAAACATCCATTGTGTTTTTCTTGTATCAGCTTCTCTCTCATTGAGCCTCTTGGAACACATAACTAATTTTCCTTAAACAACAAACCATTTTGCAGAGTGTAGTTGGAAAAATCACTATGAAAATGATTTTCAAAATCAGAACATACCTTGTATGCTTCTGCAAAATCTGCATCCTCTGCATACAAATCTTTAAATTGTTCCACTCCAATACTCCTCAGCTGTATTTCCTGTACTGTTAGCAGTCTTCTGCTCAAAGCATCTGCAACTTTGTTCACCTGACCTTTCTTATGCTTAATGGTGAATGTATAAGACTATAGGAATTACATCCACTTAATGTATCTTAAGCTGAGCTTCTCTTGAGTATTGATAAAGCTTAAAGCCTAATTGTCAGTATAGACTACAAATTCTTTAGGCAGTAGATAATGCCTCCACTTTCTTAGTGCTTGCACTAATGCATATAACTCAAGGTCATAGGAAGAATATCTAGTCTTTGCTTCATTTAACCTTTCAATGAAAAAGGCAACAGGTCTTCCTTCCTGATTCAACACTACTCCAACAGCAATGTTACTTGCATCACATTCCACTGTGAACAACTTTTCAAAACTAGGTAATACAATTACTGGCTTAGTGGCTACCTCTTTCTTCAATTGTTCAAATCTTTCATTTTCTTTGTGTGTCCACACAAATTTTGTTTTCACTCCACCCTTTATTGTGTCCAACATTGGAGCACATATTCCACTAAAATTCCTGATGAACTTCCTGTAAAACTGAGCCAAACCATGGAAAATTTTGATAGCTGTACCTGTCTTAGGTGTAGGCCATGTCAGAATAGCTTTGACCTTTTCTTCATCCATCTTTAGATTACCCTGTGACACCACAAAACCAAGGTAAACTAATTCCTTCTTCATAAATTCACATTTCTCCAAATTGATGGCTAGTTTCTCTTCTTGCAATCTCCTCAATACCATATCCAAATGCTTGAGATGCTCTTCTCTATTCTTACTGTAAACCAGTATATCATCTAGGTAAACTACTACAAAGTTACCTATATAACAGTTCAGTACTTCATTCATCAGTCTCATAAATGTGCTTGGTGCATTTGTCAACCCAAAGGGCATGACCAACCATTCATACAGACCTTCAGTAGTTTTAAAGGTTGTTTTCCATTCATCACCTTCTTTCATCCAAATTTGGTGATAACCACTTTTTAAATCAATCTTGAAAAAATATTGTGCACTGCCTAAACAATCCATCAAATCTTCAATTCTAGGAATAGGAAACCTATATCTTATTGTAATCCTATTTATTGCCCTAGAATCAGTACACAATCTCCATTTTCCTCCTTTCTTGGGTGCTAATACCACTGGTACTGCACATGGGCTGATACTCTTCTTTATCAAACCTTGATCCAACAACTCTTGGATCTGCCTTGCTATTTCCTTATTCTGCTCTGGTGTCATCTTATAAGCTACCTTGTTAGGCAATGAAGCTCCTGGTACAAAATCAATTTGATGACTCACTGCTCTCTATGGTGGCAATGTTGCTGGTGTACCATCTCTAATAATGTCTTTATATTTTTCCAATACATCTCAAACTTCTTTAGGAAACACAGTTGCTTTCTTCACCTCTTCTTCCTTGGGCTTCAACAGAACATCAAACCCAATCTCTTCTTCATTCTTGAAATCTTTCAAGAATTCCTTACCACTCATCAGAAGTAATTTCTGCTCTCATGCAGTATTTCCATCATCCAGTAAAGACTGTATTTTGAAGGTAGTTCCATCCTTCTTGAAGGTATACATATTCTTTTTCCCATGATAGACGACATCTCTATCATATTGCCAAGGTCTACCCAATAGCAAATGACATGCATCCATTGGAAGTACATCACATAGAACTCTATCTTGATAACCTCCTATGGAAAACTCTACCCAAGCTTGTTCATTTACTAACACCTTATGACCTTTATTCAACCAAGTAACTCTATAAGGATGATCATGTGGAATTCTTACCAAATTTAGTTTTTGAATTGCTTCCTCAGAGATGATGTTGTCTGTAGAGCCTGAATCTACTATTACTTTGCATACTTTGCCAAGTATCTTGCATTTCACTCTGAACAGTGATCTCCTTTGTTTTGGTTCCTCCTTAGTTGGTTCCTTCAGCAATATCCTGCGGAACATGAGGTTTTCTCCTTTCTCTAAATCAATAGTCACCTCTTGATTATGGCAACTAGCTTGGTCTTCTTGGACATAAGTGTTTCTCTTTTCTCCTTGTGATGTTGAAGGCTTCTCTGGACATCTATAAGAAGGATGCCCCAAATTTCCACAATTATAACACTTCATTGTGGCAAAGTGTGATCCTCTACCATAATTCTTCCTTCCTTTGCCTCCATGATTAGAATTTCTACCTCTCTGGTAGCCTCCTCTATTATTGTGACTTTGAGGATTTTGCTCTACTGGCTTTATCTCTTCTTGAGTCTTGGACTCATTGTCTCTAATTCTATATCCACCTCTGTGAAATCCTCTGCCTCTACCTCTATTCTTAGAGTTAGAGTCTTGTCTTGTCTTGTTCTTTTCTTCTACCTTTAGTGCCAACTGAAAACATTTTTGCACTGTAGTTGGTGTCCACAAACTTATCTCTTCTTGGATGTTTGCTCTCAAACCACCCATATACCTAGAAACTTTTACTGCTTCTTCTTCTTGCACTCTTGATCTCAGACATAATTTCTAAAATTCTTCAGTGTATGCAGACACGTCCAAATCTTTCTATGAAGCTGAATCTCATAGTCTTCAGGAAGGTAATTCTCCTTAATCTTTGACACCATAGCTTGCCAATTTGAAATAGGCTTTTTACATTCTCTTTCTCTTTCTTCTTGGATGAATTTCCACCAAGTTAAGGCTGCTCCTCTCAATCTAGACTTAGCAACTTTCACTTTTTGTGCTTCAGTCACTCCTTCACAATCAAAGTGATTTTCCATTCCTTCAATCCATTCCATTACCAGTTCAGGATCCATTTTTCCCACAAGTACTGGTACTCCATCTAATGCTTTTCCACTTAGTGCCTTGATAGATTTTAAGAATGGTTCTTCTAGCATAGGAGGGTCTGGTTATGGTATGACATCCTCCTCTGCAATAGCTTTTCCTTTATTGGAACTTCCTGCTTCTCCAGTTACTTTATCAGCCATACTCTCTAGTTGTTTTTTCATTATCTCTAGAGTTTCTTCAAGGAGTCTATTTCTCTCCTTTTGTTCATTCACTTCTTTAGCCAATTCTACATTTGTCATCATGGCTAATCCTTCTACTGATTCCTCACTACTTTGAAACATTTACCAATTTCAAACCCAAACCTTTTAATGTGCTCTGATACCAATCTGATGGGGAGGTCACCTAACTCTCTCAGATTCCTACTCTATCCTAGGAATCTCACCTTGAATCCTATTAATTTTAGGACTCTCTAGACTCACTCTTGAGTCTCTTAGGGCTACTCTCAGACCCAAACTAGAAGGACTCCTCTAATCCCTCTCTCCTAGGTTCCCTACCCACCGAAATGCCTTACTCTTCACTGTCTCTTACTCTTCATGACTAAATCACTATATTCATGCACCTTCCTACTTCTTAGCTATCTCTTCTACAAGTTCCCTAGCTGGACCATTGGCTCGCCTAGGACTTGTCTGCAAACTTGACTAGCTTCTCATTCAACAAAATTATAGAAACCAACATAATGTACATGGAGGATGCTTCTTGACTTTCACAATCCATAGAATAGATTATCAGAGTCAACAAGCACCCATATTACGTAACTGAAACAAAATAGCACTTTACAGAACTTTGATCAAAACAACAGAACACCCAAAGTACAGACAAACTTCTTCTTATTAATAATACAGAAGATTACAATACTTGCTGCTAGTCTACTCTGTCTCTGTCAAGAACAACAACTCTGAAACCAACTAACAAAAACCACCTTTTATAGATTCTTCTCTTCTGTTTTATCGCTGGCTTCTCCTTGATTTTGTAATCCTGGTGGTTACCTGTCGATCTCAGACTTCCAACTGTTCTCTGTTCTTCATTATTTTCTGCAATCTGTCATCACCTTTCTCTGCATGGTCGACACTGTGGATAGTTCTTTTCCCCCGTGTCATTCCCTTTTCTGTTTGGCGGTTAAGACTTTTCAATGTCTTCTCCTTCTGACAAGTCAGCATCATTTGACTATTTATGTTGTCATCGCATAGTCGCGAGTGAAAATTACCTTTCATGTCTTGGTCTGCGACTGAGCGATAACATGCTCGTCACACTCTCGCTATGACTTGATCCATCTTGAATTTTACTCCGTGACTGAGCGATGCCTCTTTATCGTGCACCCGCAATGCATTGACCTGAGCTGTTATTTACGTCGCGACTGATGGATGAGCTCAAGTCGCACACCCGCACTATTTTTCCAAGCACTGCTATCTGCTCTGCGAGTCTGCGATGCACGTTAGTCGCACACTCGCAACTCTTCATCCCGAGCTGCCACTTGCTTCGCGACCGAGTGATGAGCTCCCATCAGGCATTTGCTAGGCTTTCATCCAAGCTGCCTTTTTCTTCGTGACTAAGCGATACAATGCTCGTCACGCTATCGCACTTTTTGAAGATGAGCTGACTTTTCTTCTATGACCGAGCGATGAGCACTCATCGCGTACTTGCAATCCTCTGACATGAGTTGTTAATGTCTCCGTGATTTAGCAATACACCATAGTCGTGCACTCACTCACTGAGAAACTTATCTACTACCTAGCTCATGAGTGTGCGATGCATTGCTTCCTACTCTCTGCTGGCCTCTACGACTCTGCGGCTAAATGAAACATGACTTGCTCGTTATGAGACCGTTAGCAAAATTTGTTCAAAATTGCTGGGGCTAGGGTTTTGAGCTAAACCCTAGGGTGCTCAGGACCAGGATACTAGTTAGAATACTATATCCACCCCATCCATTCAACCATCAAATTCATTGTTGTCAAGTTTAACTCCTGACTTAGCAAGTCTAGATGCATGGGGAGAAGAAGACTTGATCAAGATCAGTGTCCTAGCCATGAAAATAGCCAAAGAGAAACAAGTTATGATAAACCCTCTATTTTTGGAGTAAGTGAACATTCTGAATGACCTGGTGCTGGTAGGAAAGAAAGTAGCTAAAATCCAGTCAGTTGATGATGCAGATAGCATCTTATCAAGTTTCAAGGCACACTTTACAAGTTTAGTAGACCCAGCTACTAAAATTGCAGAGGAAGAGTATAAAAATGAAAGATTGAATGAACTGGTAAATATTTTTTCCTTAGATTTAAATTCATTAAATTTTTTTCAGATAGTGTTGAAAGAGTTGGCATCAAAAGGAAGAAAGGTTATATAAAATTGCATGGATAGAGGCAAACTCACCTCCGAACATATCAAAAAGATAGAAGAGACATATATCTTGGTTGATAAAATAAGACAATCAGTTGAAACATCATCACAAGACATAAACATCTACAACAATATCTATCAAGGGCAGATAGAAAAGATAGAAAAAGCTAAAATAGAGATCAGTAAGATAAGGATCAAGTAGACTCAACTGAGAAATGCACTTTCGCTCTCCTTAGAAATTCTGAATGAGAACATAAAAAATATTGATGCAACCATTTCTACCTATGATCAAGGACCTAATATGTATTTGACCAAGATGGAAAATCTTACAAATGCCCTATGTGCCCATCTACAAATAGTTGATGCACTATCGCATTTTGGCATCAAGAGATCAAGAATCTGTAGATAGCTTATCCAGATGTGTACATGGAGTAAGTATCTATAGACTTGCAATTTTGACACCTTTATCATTAATGTTAAAGGGGGAGTAATGTATTCAAGGAATATGAGTATGTATGGGGAGTAGTGTATGTATGGGGAGTAGTGTATATATATGCAAAGTAATATGATATAGTATATGGTAAAGGAAGATAATATACAGTTTTTGGTGTTAGTCAATTTTGAGTAACTTGGCCACATTCCTTTGTTTCCATTAATGAAAAATGGGGAGATTGTTGGAAAGTTGACTCCCAGGGAATATATGACTTATTTTATGTTATCATTATGGCAACAAAGTCATATGAAGTTTTGACAGCAAACTTTGAAGTGGAAATGGACTAAGTATAGAAGACAAGATAGAACACAGATGATCAGAGCACCAGGGCACGTGCGTATAGATGATTTAAAATAAGCGCCTTCAGACATAATCTCTATTATATGTTGTTATACTTACCCTACACATACATGGTACAGAATGTCAGTACAAACAAGTTATAGAAAGAACAAGTACACCAGCAATCCAGAAAATAGAGTATGAAGCCGACTTCAGGTTTTTGATTACCGTGTAAGATTTTGTTTGGTAAAGGCTAAGTGCCTATTGTAATAAGTTTGTAATAATGTATTAAACATTATTGTAAACACACTTAAGAATTTTTTTTTGGAAGCATTGTTAATGTTGTTTTTAGGCCAACTAAGGTCTTGTTTATAGTCGTGTCTACTCAGACATATATATAACATGCAAAGTTGTATTAGGGTGTGTCATCAAATAAGCAGATCATGGATATAAAAGAAGAGTATAAGATGTCAGAATGAGATAAAACTCTTCAAGTGTATAAGAGAATCAGTGCATAACTAGAAATGATCAGATAATTGTGTCATATGCAACAGTTCAATTTTTGATATAGTGTATATCAACTATCAGAAGGTTGTAGCCTTCATCCTATTAAGCAGTGAGCTTATTGGATAGTGAGTCTTCACCACTAATAGGGTTATTTGTAAAATACTCCTAACAGGGCCAGAGCCTTAACTAGGTCATTGTACTTACATTGTAAATACTTCTTGTAATAGGGAAAAGGAACTTTAACAGGTTCATTATACTAGTGCAATATTTGTGTGTACTAATTCCCACCAGGGTTTTCCTTTGATCAAGGTTTCCCCATAATTATATCATGTGTTATGTGTTATTTAATTAATATGCAATTGATATGTATTTGGTTTATGTTTAAAGTGGCTGAAATATAATAAATAGACAAACACTGATTCACCCCCCCTCTCAGTGTTTCCAATAGTTGAACACTAGGGACTACTCGTGCTTTTGTTGTCACTGCATTGCTGAAAATTATGAGGAATGCATCAATCAAGACTGTGGATATGTAGGTGCATGGATTCTAGTGCCCCTAGTTGTTACTGATACATTTGATAGAGATGAAGACAAAAAATTTGATGATGTTCCTTTGATTTTTAGTGATTACGATCATATGTCAGGATTGGTCAAAATTGGTAAGTATATATTTCAAATTATATGGTCCATTGAGTTGCATGTATCTATATAGATAGATAGATCTATATAGATAAATAGATCTATATAGATAA
>MU225126.1:1908370-1950444 GCA_018584345.1 Thuja plicata
TCCTAAAAAGTCACTATTTGAAGAGAAAGGAGAAGTCAATTTTGTCAAAGAAAATGAAGATTCAAGAAAAATATGGGTTGAAGTTAAGAAGGACAATAATGTTGACAAAGTAGTTGATGCATCCATAATGGACACACCCTCTACTTCTGCTTGAATAGACCTTCTTGGTCTTAGGGGGAGCTATTCTAGCTCAGAACCCCTACGTGATTGGCATACTCACTTCAGAGTATGCGCCTTTGGATTCATGTTTAAAAGCACAGATTACAGCTATATGCATTCATGCATTATCTAAATTGCATCAGAATCAAAGTTTGAAAATCTCTATGTATGGTTGCAAGCATTAAATGCAGCAGATTGTATAAAAACAAGTTCACAGTCAATCATTCTCACATTTACATTCCAAAGAACAAAAATTGAAGAGCATTAGAGCACTAAGACATCAAAGCATGAAGGCATAATAGTTTGGTAGTTGGAGTGAATGGATAATCAGTTTGAAACATTGCCCTAGTCATCACGTCATTTCAAAAATTTGTGGAAACCCTACATAAGAAAACACCAAGTAACTATGGTGACCCCAATTGTGTTTGATGTAGTAGAGAGGAAGAGGTTCATATTTAAGAAGAATCCATTCAAATCCATACTAGATGATGTGGAAGGGGCTTTCTCCAAAACCCCGCTTGGCGTTGTTCATGTGGAAGATATCCGTACATACATTTACTGTAAGAAAGAATCATTAGGAGATGATAATATAGCCTCTCATATGGCATCAATGTTAAATCTGGATTTCACAATCAAGGATGAATTCACGCACTTACAAGATAACCCTATTTTAGAATATTTGAATGCGCATGAGTTTGAAGAATCAAAATGGGTAAAGATTCTGTTAAGCAGAATTCATGATGACCTTTTCTGGATTGGAGATGTCCATGTTCGTATCACTACAAAACTAATCCATCAGTTAACTAGACTTCCAATGACTGGACCAGTATTTCCCACTGGTAAGGATGTAAAGAAACAAATTGAGCAAGTTTGTTTGTCTAGGAGTGATAGGCACAAAATGACAGTTGACCCTATCAAGGAAGATGAAATTAAACTCATGACAATGATACTTGGATACATGTTTCAACAAGCAAGTAGGTTAAATACTGTCTCTGCAGCAACAGTCCTTGCAGCTATCAGAATAGTGAAATATAACACCCAATACAACCTATGTGAGATCTTGCGCGATCAATTGATTGAAAATATCAGAATCATCAAACATGATAGGAGAAAAACATTTAGGTTTGGATCTCTGATCATCTGTTTGTATCACCATATAGTTGAAAAGGTTGCAAACCTTTATCTAGACAAAGGAAAACCCACAATGACTAAGATATCTCTTAAATCCACAGTAGACAATAGTGCAAGAGATACAATGGATATGGATATAAATATATTCAGGGTCAAAATGTAGAGCAGGTTCAGACTATCTGAGAAGATAGTTGATAAATACAGGGATACAATATGCTTTATGGTAGAGATAGGTTGCACATGCATAGAGGCTGTTGAGCATAGAACTAAGTGGATCCATCCACAAGGGTATGAAGTAGAAGACCATGTGTTAGAAGGATATGCGCAAGTCTTATTGTCAGCACCCAAAGACCCTAATGAACCTAGATGAGGCACTTACAGAGAAAATACCGACGAAGTGGATATTGAACTACAACTTACTATTAACAAAAGGAAAGCATCCAAAACTACATCCAACATTATGAAAAAACATGGAATCACACAAGAAGATTTGGATAAGGCCAAAGAAGCCAAAATTGCTAAAGTTAAAATTGAGAAAACTGTTGAAACTCAAAAGAATAAGAAAAATAAAAATGAGGAGAGTACCACTATGCCTACTACAACCACTTATCTAGATACATCTCCACCTTCTATACCTAGCAAGAAACCTAGAGGAAGGAAGAAAGCACCTACAAATCACCCATCCTCAAGGAACACTCAGAGAAAAGCTAAGAATGTTCAAACTCCTCCTGAGGTAGGATTTAGACCCAGTCCAAATATCTTGAAGAATAGGATTGTAAATGAAGGAAGATTGGATACATTATCAAAAGTTAATAACAAGTATCAAGAAATTGATAAGACTGAGATACATTCTATTGTCATATCTCATATGATCAAGTTTAAGAAATCAGTTCTTGAACTTAAGACAGTGATACCAGATCAATTATGGAACTTTTTGGAGATAATGAAAAGACATACTATAGAAGAGGACATGAAGATTAGAGAAGAAACTTTGGATACTCTTCTACCTGTCTGTTCACATGATGAGAAGGCTATTTTGTTAGATCTAGTAAAGCCTCAACTCCGTAGTAAGACAAGAACTCTTCAGATTATGAACAAAGAGTATGAGCAAGTTGGAAAGGAGACTGAAAAAGCATTTGCACAATTATTTATGGATAGACAAATGTATCCACCAATGGCGCCTACAACAAAAGTTACTCCAGCTCCTCCGAAATAGGCTACAACTCCACTAATTCAGATTGTGCCTATGATAGGTCCACAAGATTCAGCGCCCACAGTGACAATAACCTCTGAGACAACTAAAGATTCAAAAGACACTATAGTAGTTGACAATGTAAAGATATCTATGACAAATTCTAATAAAGATATGGATAAAGTTGATGAAGCATTTGTAAACATGGAGGAAATGAACACTGATGATACATCTCTACAATAGGAATAAGTTCCTCTCATTGATCCAATAGAATTGGATAAGGAGAAAGATACTCAAGGTAATGAGACACCAGTAAAGGAAATTCATGTCAAAAGTGAATGTGTAGACACAATTCAGAATACTATTTTCTCACCATCTACTCAACTATCCACCTCATTGTTGTCAAGATTAACTCCTGACTCAGAAATTTTGGATGCATGGGGAGAAGAAGACCTAATCAAGATCAGTGTCCTTTCCATGGAAAAGGTAAAAGAGAAACAAGTGATGAGGAACCCTTGCTTCTTGGAAATAGTGAACATTTTGAATGACTTAGTGCCTACTGATCAGAAAGTAGCCAAAGTACAATCAGTTGAAGATGTGAACAACATCTTATCAAAATTCAAAACATATTTCACTAGCTTAATAGAATAAGCTACTAAGATTGCAGAAGATGAATACAAGAAGCAGAGACTAAATGAATTGGTAAAGAACTTTACCTTAGATCTGAACTCCTTAAAGATTGGGCAGGCTATATTGAAGGAATTGGCAAATAAATGAAAGAAAGTCATAACAAACTGTATGGATAGAGTGAAGCTCACCTCTGAGCACACTAAAAAGATAGCAGAAGCAGAAGAAATGGTGGATAACATAAGAAAATTATTTGAAACCTCGATGCAAGACATGAACATATGTAACAATGTCTACCAAGGGCAGTTAGACAAAATTGAGAAAGCAAAGTTAGAAATCAGCAAGATAAGGGTAAGGAAAACACAGTTGAGGAATGCACTTGCACCATCTCTAATAGTTCTCAATGAGAAAATCAAATAGATTGATAACACCATATAGAAATATGATCAAGGTCCTTGCATGGATCTGATAAAAATGGAGAAATTGACATATGCTTTATGCGCGCATCTTCAGACAGTTGATGCAATGAAAGTCTTTTGGCAGAAAGAGATTCAATCTCTTCAAGTTGTGTACCCAGAAGTTTACATGGAGTAAGTATGTTGAATACTTACAATTTTTGCACACCTTTGTCATTAATGTCAAAGGGGGAGTATTATAGAATGTGTATATGTGGATAAGTATATATGTATATATCATTAATTATTATGATATACATCCATTTTTGTATGAAGTCATTTTGAGTAACTTAGCCACATTCCTTTGTTTCCATAAATGGAAAAGGGGGAGATTGTTGGCAAGTTGACTTCCTAAGGAAGCATGACTTATTTTGTGTTGTCAATCATGGCAACAAAGTCATACTTAAGTTCTGTCATAGAAGGAAAATGACTAAGTGTGAAAACAGTGCAGATAGACACATACAGAGATCAGTACATTAGCGCACATGTTAGAGATCACACAAGAGCATGTGTTCTTAGGTAATGGCTAAGCACATTGTGTTTAAGAAACAGAGCATGGAAGCCGACTACAGTTTTGATCAGCATGAATGATTTTGTAATGTAATGGCTAAGCACATTTAGTAATAATTTTGTATTAATTTAATTAATGTTTTAGTAAACACGCTTAAGCTGACTTGTTCAGAAGTGTTGTATATTTTGTTTTAGGGCCGACTAGTGATTTGTTTTGGGTCGCGCCTATTCAGATTTAAATATATAAGTATGTAATGTAAATATATGTTACAAGTGTCGATTATTATGCAAGAGGAAGTTATAGAGGGATAGTAATGTGAAGTCAATAGATGATATAGCTCTTCAAGAGAGTAAGAGCATTCGCACATACACGGAACTGATCAGACAGCAGTGTCATTACAACAATTCATTTTTGATATAGTGCATATCAACATTCAGAGGGTTGTAGCCTTCATCTTACTGGGAAGTGAGCCTACGCAATGAGCCATATACTTTTAATAAGGTTTTCTAAAAGACTCCTAACAAGGTCAGATGTTTAACCAGGTCATTGTACTTAATTTGTAAAGACTACTTCTAACAGGGAAAATGAACTTTAATAGGTTCGTTATACCTAGTACAATATTTGTGGGTACTAATCCCCACCAGATTTTTCCTCTGATAAAGGTTCTTAGTAATCATATCATGTGTTCCACGTTCTTGTGTTATGTTTCTTTGGATGCACATTTGATATATGTTTAATTGGCTGAAATATAATTAATAGATAAACATTGATTTAACCCCCCCCTCTTAGTGTTTCTAATAGTAATCACTTAATTGCTAACCTTGGTTACAACTTATTCATTAAATTCTAATCCCAATTTCCTTTCGACCATTAACCACTAGTTTAAAATTCAATAATCAAAACCTAATCTAATCCTTATCCTTTTAACAACAATTAAACTCTTCTATACAATTTTTCCATAAAACAATAGTCTTTAAATTCCTTGATAGAATATTAAATTGATCTCAATTAGAAAATTTACATTGACCTCTACCCTCTTGAAACCCATGACAACATAATTCAATTTATCTTAATTACATTAACATCTATCTATATATTCTATATAGAAACTACATTTGTAAATCAATAATAAACTATACAATTAAATAAATTTTATCTAAACAAAATTACATGATTTTAATAAACAATAAAGAATTAAATCCATACCATATTAGCAAACCAATATATATTTCACATAAAAACTTAAAGTTTCAAATCTAGAAATTAAACTAACATAATTTAAATAAGAATTACATCTCTTAATGAAACTTCATAAATCACATTAAACAAATAAGAACTAAACCTATTTAGCTAAATTAATATATCTAAAAAAAATAATCCATTTAAACTATGTTCCCAATGGATAGAAAACAACATAATTTAAATAAATTGATCAATATTTAATTAAATCTAATTATGTTCTTAACTTTATCAATTATCCATTAACTACCTATACTACCTATGACCTAACCTAGTCAGGCTTACTCACCTAACTAGCAACCTATCAAAAGGTTGTCTCATCTCCCAAGTGGGTGGGGATGGTGTGAAAACCCAAACCCCTTTTCACAAGGCTAAAAAATACATAGGGAAGGGAAGACTTTTCAAAACCCATGCATGGGAAGAGAGATGGTGGGGACCACAGTAAGTGTTTCCTTCCAAAGTGCAGAACACAAGGACAAGGTGAAAGTCATCATGGGTATTCGCATGGAGAGGGGAATTAGATGACAGAAAAACCTAGAACATAGAACCATGTGAAATTCTAGTGGTTGAGGTGGGACCCTAAGCTTTATCCCCCAA
Source organism: Thuja plicata (assembly GCA_018584345.1). Lineage (NCBI taxonomy): Eukaryota > Viridiplantae > Streptophyta > Pinopsida > Cupressales > Cupressaceae > Thuja > Thuja plicata. The sequence continues at coordinate 1,914,282 of MU225126.1, forward strand.
GTTTAAACTTTATTAAAATTTCTTTGACCAAGGAGTGTACCAAACATAATGTCAACTCATTTGCAGTGAATGGGGGGAAAAATAGTTTTAATATTATGTTTCCTTTTTGGTAATGAATATTGTGTCAGTCAAAAATTTCACTTGGGAAGGAAGGAGTAAGGTGAAGGATTATGGTGGGAACCACGAGGATGGGTGGGAAAGAATTTGTCTTCCAAATAAAGGTTAATCATAGTATTAAGAGGGTAATTAAAAGAATGTTTAGGAGGGTAATAAACAAAATTAGGAATGGAATCTCTGAAAGAATATCATCTATGTAAGGGGAGGGAATTAAATCCCTCCCCATACATTTTCCAAAGAGCTGGAAATGATATGGAAGTTTGTTTGCATATATATATATATATATTGAAGATTCATGCAATTTTATTGTTTTATATTTTTTTGTCAAACGTTATACAACTAAAATTTGATCACTAATATTAGATGATTGTTTTTTCATTAATACATCAATCTCCATGACTTACTATATTTAGTAAGTTAACCACTTATTTTTAAGGGTTGAAAATGCAATGATTTTGAAGATGAAGTATTGATCTAATTAAGCTAAAATTTTATAATTCCAAAGGAACATATAGTGTTCCTGACTTGGAAATAAAAAAATACATACAAGAGAGATTTCAAGATTTATCAATTCACAAGGTTTACATGCTATGAAAATTATTACAAAAGGAATGAGAGCTTTTTACATTTTTCTCAACAAGCTATAAAATGGGCTTTACAACACTTAATAAAAATTCTCCTTAATCACAAGGAGTAATCATGCAACCACAAGGTTGCTCTTTCTCAACAACACCAAAAGAAGACTTATTTCAAAACTCATCCACATCCAACTTGATTTCAAAAAAAACCTGCAATAAAACATGAAGGGAACCATGGGAGCTCACCTCCCAACCAAGGCCTCAAGAGAGACCACCCCAGAGCTTGGAGAACCAAGACTAAACAAGCTAGCACATTCAAATTTTACAAATAACATAGATGCACAACAATTTACTCCCAACCAAGGTTTCACAAATGAGCTTTTCAAACCCATTAAAGTAGGGTGAAGGTGGGATTTTCCAAGGAGGAGAATGCCATTGCATTAAAATTTCTCAACAAGAGTTTTCTCCCATGGCTTTCCAAGGCTAAAATTGTAATTCCTTCCATATACACAATTTGGTCATTTCTATACCAAAACAATTTTTACAATATGGTTTCATGGAGCCCATACTGCATGAAATTATCCCTCTTCTCCAAGAGAAGAGACTCTCACTAAAATGGAGAGCCCAACTAACCCCTTTACCCAAGGCCACTTCTTCCCTTCCCAAAGGGTGAGTAATGCCTTAAACTCTCATGAACAATACTCTCAAATCCAAAAGAACAAGAGATGAAACAAAACTCAAATGCTTCCCAAACCCAACACATAACATCAACATCTACATTCAACAACACATTACAAGATTACATAAATGAATCCATACAAGATTTACATATTCATTCAAACAATATCATGCAAATCTTAAGTGCGAAAGCATTCCTCCATGGAAAGAACTCACCAACCTTGGTCTAATAAAAATGGAAATAGTGTGGTTGAGAAGAGCTCTTATCCCTTTTCCTTTTCTTTCTCCAAACCTAGTTGTCTCCAAAATTGGAGAGTGGGTGAACACCCACTATGTTTTCCAAATCCTCTACAAATTCCCCTAGAAGTGTACTCAAGATGTAGCAATAAATGAGACATGCCCTCTAGTCCTTTTTTCTTACCTCTTGTCTTCCCTCTTAAATGTGAGTTTAGTAAGGAGTGTGGGTAAAGTTAAATGCATGTGGCCATCTTCATTCTCTCCACTTTTGAAAGGTAGGAATTTTGGTGAGCCATAATGGTGATCTAGGTTTACTCCATAGGTAAAAACTAGACCTAACCCAAGTTACCCCCTTAGGATTAACTAATTTTGGCCAAAAATACACTCTAGGGTCACTTTTGACCCTTCCAAAGTACCCCTAAAGTTCAAATCCGAGTTCCAACTTGATGTGATCCCTACAAGACATCTATATGCAAGTGGGATTAATATAACATCCTATAAGATTTGGTGATTCTTTCCCAAGCCCTAATCTGACATGTGATCATCCACATGGACAACACAAGTATCAAGTGACACCAAGACAAAATACACATCACATTCACAATGACATGTCCAAACAACAACATGAGTATTAAACTGTTAACACACATTCAGATTACGTTTACAACAAGAATTAAATTACAATGAGGTTTCAATCCCTTATTGGATTAAACCTTGTCTTACTCAATTCACATGCGTTTAGCCCTGATTCTCTGAATAATTTCATGGTTCCCTTTCCTGCACACTAAACTCGAGCATCAGTAGTCCAAGATAATAAAATCACATGCAATATACATTTTCAATTTATAATTAGCAACATCCATCAATAGCAAGATTAAATTCCTAATTGCAATTTTCATACAGAAAAGTTTAAAACATAAAAATTCCATAATCATCATGACATAAAATCCATGAAATAATCATGATTTGATCTTCTCATCAGTTCACTTATCTAAAAATATATAATAAAAAACAACCATCTAAGCTAGGTCTAATCCATATCAAAATGTAATCCACACAATATAATCATCATCATAACATAGTATCTCGAGTCTCTATCAAGATAATCAAAAAGTGTATCAATGTATCAAAATATAAAGTATCAAAGTGTGATTGAGAAATAAGGCTGTGATGGGTCAGGGTGAGGCCTGACATCCTCCCCCACTAGGAATTAACTTCCTCCTAGAGTTCATAAAAAAGATATGGGTACTGAGATCTCATCTGCGCTGCATCCTCCCATGAAACCGTGACCTCATCATAACAATCCCACTGGACCCTAACCTGGTCCTGCTCCCGGCCTCGAAGTGCAAGGGTCTATCAGGGTATAATATGAATGGGCTCTAGTGCTAGCTTTCCATCTGACTCCACCTGTAAGGAATCCCAATTTATAATGTGAGACTCATCATAAATATATTTCTGTAGCATAGATACATGAAACACATCGTGGATGTGTGACAGGCTGAGTGGCAAGGCTAGACGGTAGGCAACTGTTCCTATCCTCTCCAATATCTCAAAAGGTCTAACAAAGTGAGGTGCTAACTTAGAGCCCTTTCCAAAATGGATTGGACTCTTATGCGGGCGCACTTTCAAAAAGACCCTATCTCCAACCAGATACTCACAATCAACCCGCTTCGCATCTGCATACTTCTTCTGTCGGTCCGGAGCCTCTCTAAGACACTATCTAATCAATACTACCTGCTGCTCCATATCCTTGACCAACTAGGGTCCAATAGATACTCTATCCTCAATCCTATCCCAACTCAAGGGAGTCCTGCAAGGTCTACCGTACAGTGCCTAATATGGCGGCATACCTATAGAAGAATGGTGCCCATTATTATAGGAAAACTTGATTAGATGTAGGTATTCCTCCCACTTGACCTGATGGTCCATCACATACATATGCAACATGTCCTCTAACACCTGGTTAACCCTCTCTGTCTCCCCATGTGTCTGAGGGTGGTATATTGTACTAAAATTCAGTCTAGTACCCAAAGCTGCCGGTAACTCTGTCCAAAATTATGATGTGAACAAGGAGTCTCTATTAGAGATGATCTTAAAGGGAATGCCATGAAGTTTGAAAATATCCCACAAAAAGACCTGAGCTACGTCTCGTGCTATGAATGTAGTATGCACAGGTGAGAAGTGGGCAACCTTGGTGAATGTGTCGACTGTCACCAAGATAGCATCATGGCAGTGAGAAGACATAGGGAGACCAACAATGAAGTCCATAGATATAGCATCCCACTTCCACTCAGCAATCTCATGTGGCTACAGGAGCCCACCTGGATGACTGTACGCTACCTTCACTCTTTGGCACTCTGGGCATCTAGCAACTATGCTGGCAATCATCAACCTCATGCTCAACCAATGATATAACTGTCTCAGATCAGCATGCAAATTATTTACTCTTGGATGAGCTTCATAAGGTGCTTTGTGAGCCTCAAGCATAATAAACTCTCTCAAGTCACCCATAGAAGGTACATAGATGCGTCTCCTATGACATAGAAGTCCATCTGACTCTAAAGAATACTGGTGCAGGAGCACCACCTCCACCTTCAACTTTAATATCTTTAAGTCATGTAAGAACTTTATTAAATCATTTTTTAGTGATGAAATTTAATTTAATGCACCCAAAATGGGTTTATTTGATATGTGTACTCAAAAGACTGAAATATGAATGTGAAGGGACATAGGTAGTTTGTAACCGTCATGGATTGTCTTTATATAGACAAGATTATGTAATCAAAAGGGAGAGTGGATAGAAGATTTGATTCCAGGAGAACCTATTATTTGGATGTCTCAAGGAGAATCTAATATTTCACATTTTCTATAATATGGTTTCATTATTATGTAATGCCCTAAATAATCTTTGGAATCCATTCAAACCATTTTGTAAGGCTATTAAGGCCATTAAAATCATAGTGACCTATAAGGTTATGATAAAGTCTAACATGGTAAAACCACTCAAATATATAAAAATATAGTGGAATTTATGTAATTAGAGTATTTAAAATATTTTCATCATATTTTAAAAGGTTTAGTGAAGGTTTGAGGATATTTGAACAATAATTGTAAAAGTTGTTCAAAAGTTGTTAAAATTATAATGACAACTTTTACAACTTGGTGACAACTTTTTAAAAATTTGTTAAAAGTTGTTAATGGGTAGTTTTAAGTTGGTTGGATGGTTTATTATGATTCCAAATTATATAAATTTGGTCTTCAAAACACAAAATTCTAAGTTGGAGGAGTTTGAAGAAGAATTTGGAATGGAAGAAAACTTATTTTTGATATAAAATATTTAAGTTTTCTGATTATTTTTCTTAAAAATTCTCTTCTTTTTTTATTGTTGTGAACTCATTTTAAATGATACAGACCTAAAAATTACTTCTTTAGAAATTTATAAGATTTATCTTTCTTTTGGTTTTGGTTTGGTTTATTTTCATTACATTTTGTGGAAGTTATATCCGTTTTGGTATAGATTGGTTGAATTCTGTCATAACATGAGAAACTTTGGAAATAATACAATAACTTTTGTTTCATTGCTTGGATTGCGCTATAACATGGGGAAAATGTTTTTAATTCACTATTATTGAATCCCACAAATGGGATTGGCTTCATTGTTACATTTATGGAAGTTATTAATAAATGTTTGAGGGTCTCAAATTCTGCCCTAGTTTGAGAAATTGTTTCAAGATTGCAAAATAGTTGTATTTATTGGAATAATTGAAGGAAGTTTGTAAATGTGAATCCTAAACTTGCATCAAGTGGTAGCAGAGCCCAAAAGGTCTGGGAAAAATGTATTTTTTGGTTGTGTGTTTGTCTTTTACAGGTTCAAGAGAGAACCTGGATACTGAGATAGTAGGCCAAAGAGGAGAAAGGCCTAGGGAGAGGTATCAAAGACAAGAAGAAGCAAGGAGAATTCCTTGAGAAGAAAATGAATTTCTTTATGAAAACGGAGCATGGTGATTTGCAGGGTATGGATTCAAAAAATAAAATGAGGGTAGACAAAAAGAAAATAGAAAAGGAAAGGATAGAAAGATTGAAAAGAAATCTAGAGGAACATACATAGAAGTTGGAGAAACTTCTTGAAATCATAGAGCAGAGAATACTTGATGATGATGAAGTTCAAGATGTTGAAGTAGTGGAAAATGGTGAAGAAGATGTAACAACTTATCCTGAAAAGATTCAAGAAATAAGGGAAGAACAAAGAGAAAAAAAGATAGAAGAGACAAAAGAGGAAGAGTTGATTGAATCTAATGAGAAATGAGAACCAATTAAAGACTCCGTAAAGATGGACATTGTTGAAAAATATGATGTTGAAGTATTTGAAAAAATAAAGGATGATAATGAAAAAATAATAGATATGGATCAGATTCATGATGGTAAACATAGTAAAATGGAAGAGTTTCCAAGAATATTTGAGGAGAAAGACTCAAATTGTGTGATTGATTTTGTTACTAATCAATTGATTTTTTCCCATGAATTTGTTATTGTGTTCATATAAATGCAGGTGATGAATAAATTAGATTTTAAAGGACATAATTTTATTCTTAACAGGGTCACATTCTTGAAGAAAAGGATTGAGAAACCAAAAGTGAAGATGAAGAGAAGATCTTTGAAAATGCACTTCCAAGAGACTTAGAAAATTTTCAAAGTGGGGAGTATGGTGCAGGAGCACCTATTATTTGGATGTATCAAGGAGAATTTAATATTTCACATTTTCTATAATATGGTTTCATTATTATGTAATGTCCTAAATAATATTTGGAATCCATTCAAACCATTTTGTAAGGCTATTACGACCATTAAAATCATAGTGACCTATAAGGTTATGATAAAGTCTAACATGGTAAAAGCACTCATCTTTATCCAAATATAGTGGAATTTATGTAATTAGAGTATTTAAAATATTTTCATCATATTTTAAAAGGTTTAGTGAAGGTTTGAGGATATTTGAACAATAATTATAAAAGTTGTTCAAAAGTTGTTAACATTATAATGACAACTTTTACAACTTGGTGACAACTTTTTAAAAATTTGTTAAAAGTTGTTAATGGGTAGTTTTAAGTTGGTTGGATGGTTTAATATGAATAAAAATTATATAAATTTGGTCTCAAAAATACAAAATTGTAAATTGGAGGAGTTTGAAGAAGAATTTCGAATGGAAGAAAACTTGTTTTTGATGTAAAATATTTCAGTTTTCTGATTATTTTTCCTGAAAATTCTCTGATGTTTTGATTGGTGTGAACTCATTTGAAATGATACAGACCTGAATATTATATTTTTAGAAATTTATAAGAGTTATATTTCTTTTAGTTTTGTTTTGGTTTATTTTCATTACGTTTTGTGGAAGTTATATTCGTTTTGGTATAGACTGGTTGAATTCTGTCATAACATGAGCAACTTTGGAAAAACTGCAATAACTTTTGTTTCATTGCTTGGATTGGGCTATAACATGGGGAAAATGTTCTTAATTCACTGTTATTGAATCCCACCAATGGTATTGGATTCATTGTTTCATTTATGGAAGTTATTAATAAATGTTTGAGGGTTTCAAATTCTGCACTAGTTTGAGAAATTGTTTTAAGATTGTGAAATAGTTGCATTTGTTGGAATAATTGATGGAAGTTTGTAATTGTGAATCCTACACTTACATCAAGTGGTATCAGAGCCCAAAATTTTTGGGAAAAATGTGTTTTTTGGTTGTTTGTTTTTCTTTTACAAGTTGAAGAGACAATTGGATACCAAGATAGTAGGCCAAAGAGGAGAAAGGCCTAGGGAGAGGTATCAAAGACAAGAAGAAGCAAGGAGAATTCCTTGAGAAGAAAATGAATTTATTTATGAAAATGAAGCATGGTGATTTGCAGGGTATGGATTCACAAAATAAAAAGAGGGTAGACAAAAAGAAAAAAGAAAAGGAAAGGATAGAAAGATTGAAAAGAGATCTAGAAGCACATACAAAGAAGTTGGAGAAACTTCTTGAAATCATAGAGTAGAGAATACGTGATGATGATGAAGTTCAAGATGTTGAAGTAGTGGAAAATGGTGAAGAAGATGTAACACCTGATGCTGAAAAGATTCAAGAAATAAGGGAAGAACAAAGAGAAACAAAGATAGAAGAGACAAAAGAGGAAGAGTTGATTGACTCTAATGAGAAAGTTGAACCAATTGAAGACTCCATAAAGATGGACATTGTTGAAAAATATGATGTTGAAGTATTTGCAAAAATAAAGGATGATAATGAAAAAATAATAGAGATGGATCAGATTCATGATGATAAAGATAGTAAAAGGGAAGAGTTTCCAAGAAGATATGAGGAGAAAGACTCAAATTGTGTGATTGATTTTGTTACTAATCAATTGATTTTTTCCCATGAATTTGTTATTGTGTTCATTTGAATGCAGGTGATGAATAAATTAGATTGTAAAGGACATAATTTTTTTCTTAACATGGTCACATTATTGAAGAAAAGGATTGAGAGAACAAAAGTGAAGATGAAGAGAAGATCTTTGAAAACGCACTTCCAAGAGACTTGGAAAATTTTCAAAGTGGGGAGTATGGTGCATGAGCACCTATTATTTGGATGTCTCAAGGAGAATTTAATATTTAAAATTTTCTATAATATGGTTTCATTATTATGTAATGTCCTAAATAATATTTGGAATCCATTCAAACCATTTTGTAAGGCTATTAATGCCATTAAAATCATAGTGACCTATAAGGTTATGATAAAGTCTAACATGGTAAAACCACTCATATATATATATATATATATATATATATAGTGGAATTGATGTAATTAGAATATTTAAAATATTTTCATCATATTATAAAAGGTTTAGTGAAGGTTTGAGGATATTTGAACAATAATTGTAAAAGTTGTTCAAAAGTTGTTAAAATTATAATGACAACTTTTACAACTTGGTGACAACTTTTTAATTTTTTTTTAAAAGTTGTTAATGGATAGTTTTAAGTTGGTTGGATGGTTTATTAGGATTCCAAGTTATATAAATTTGGTCTCCAAAACACAAAGTTGTAAGTTTGAGGACTTTGAAGAAGAATTTGGAATGGAAGAAAACTTGTTTTTGATGTAAAATATTTTAGTTTTCTGATTATTTTTCCTGAAAATTATCTGATGTTTTGATTGGTGAAAGCTCATTTGAAATGATATAGACCTGAAACTTACTTTTTAAGAAATTTATAAGAGTTATATTTCTTTTGGTTTTTGTTTGGTTTATTTTCATTACGTTTTGTGGAAGTTATAGCCGTTTTGGTATAGACTGGTTGAATTCTATCATAACATGAGCAACTTTAAAAAAAATGCAATAACTTTTGTTTCATTGCTTGGATTGTGCTATAACATGGGGAAAATGTTTTTAATTCATTTTTATTGAATCCCACCAATGGGATTGGCTTCATTTTTTCATTTATGGAAGTTATTAATAAATGTGTCAGGGTTTCAAATTCTTCTCTAGTTTGAGAAATTGTTTTAAGATTGCGAAATAGTTGCATTTATTGGAATAATTGAAGGAAGTTTGTAAATGTGAATCCTAAACTTGCATCAAGTGGTATCAGAGCCCAAAAGGTCTGGGAAAAATGAGTTTTTTGGTTGTGTGTTTGTGTTTTAAAGGTTGAAGAGAGAACCTAGATACCGAGATAGTAGGCCAAAGAGGAGAAAGGCCTAGGGAGAGGTATCAAAGACAAGAAGAAGAAAGGAGAATTCCTTGAGAAGAAAATGAATTTCTTTATGAAAATGAAGCATGGTGATTTGAAGGGTATGGATTCACAAAATAAAAAGAGGGTAGACAAAAATAAATGAGAAAAGGAAAGGATAGAAAGATTGAAAAGAGATCTAGAGGCACATACAAAGAAGTTGGAGAAACTTCTTGAAATCATACAGTAGAGAATTCTTGATGATGATGAAGTTCAAGATGTTGAAGTAGTGGAAAATGGTGAAGAAGATATAACACCTGATGCTAAAAAGATTCAATAAATAAGGGAAGAACAAAGAGAAACAAAGATAGAAGAGATAAAAGAGGAAGAGTTGATTGAATCTAATGAGAAAGTTGAACCAATTGAAGACTCCGTAAAGATGGACATTGTTGAAAAAGATGATGTTGAAGTATTTGCAAAAATAAAGGTTGATAAGGAAAAAATAATAGAGATGGATCAGATTCATGATGATAAAGATAGTAAAAGGGAAGAGTTTCCAAGAATATTTGAGGAGAAAGACTCAAATAGTGTGATTGATTTTGTTACTAATCAATTGATTTTTTCCCATGAATTTGTTATTGTGTTCATTTCAATGAAGGTGATGAAGAAATTAGATTGTAAAGGACATAATTTTGTTCTTAACAGGGTAACATTCTTGAAGAAAAGGATTGAGAGACCAAAAGTGAAGATGAAGAGAAGATCTTTGAAAACACACTTCCAAGAGACTTGGAAGATTTTCAAAGTGGGGAGTATGATGCAGGAGCACCTATTATTTGGATGTATCAAGGAGAATTTAATATTTCACATTTTATATAATATAGTTTCATTATTATTTAATTTCCTAAATAATATTTGGAATCCATTCAAACCATTTTGTAAGGCTATTAAGGCAATTAAAATCATAGTGACCTATAAGCTTATGATAAAGTCTAACATGGTAAAACAACTCATATATATACAAATATAGTGGAATTGATGTAATTAGAGTATTTAAAATATTTTCATCACATTTTAAAAGGTTTAGTGAAGGTTTTAGGATATTTGAACAATAATTGTAAAAGTTGTTCAAAAGTTGTTAAAATTATAATGACAACTTTTACAACTTGGTGACAACTTTTTAAAAATTTGTTAAAAGTTGTTAATGGGTAGTTTTAAGTTGGTTGGATGGTTTCTTATGATTTAAAATTATATAAATTTGGTCTCCAAAACACAAAATTGTAATTTGGAGGAGTTTGAAGAAGAATTTGGAATGGAAGAAAACTTGTTTTTGATGTAAAATATTTAAGTTTTCTGATTATTTTTCCTTAAAATTATCTGATGTTTTGATTGGTACGAACACATTTGAAATGATACAGATGTAAAACTTACTTTTTTAGAAAGGTATAAGAGTTATATTTCTTTTGGTTTTGTTGGGTTTATTTTCATTATACTTTGTGGAAGTTATAGCCATTTTGGTATAGACTGGTTGAATTCTGTCATAACATGAGCAACTTTGGAAAAAATGCAATAACTTTTGTTTCATCGTTTGGATTGGGCTATAACATGGGGAAAAAAATTTTAATTCACTGTTATTGAATCCCACCAATGGGATTGGCTTCATTGTTTCATTTATTAAAGTTATTAATAAATGTTTGAGGGTTTCAAATTCTGCCCTAGTTTGAGAAATTATTTTAAGATTACAAAATAGTTGCCTTTATTCAAGTATAATTGATGGAAGTTTGCAAATGTGAATCCTACACTTGAATAAAATACTCTACAAATATCCCCTCAAGGGGTCTCTAAGAATGGATCAGCTGAAAAATCTCTACATATAATCCATCCTCTGGCAAGTGATGCAAAATGCGGTCCCTCAAATCTGTACTAGAAGTCAAAGATAAGAGCTCATGTCACCTCCTACTCAAGGCATCTGTAACTACATTATCCTTCCCCTTGATGTAATGAACATCAAAATAATACTCACACAGAAACTCCATCCATCTCCTCTGCCTAGCATTAAGATTGGGCTGGGTAAACATATATTGTAGGCTCTGGTGATCTGAATGAAGCTCAAATCGATGACCTAGAAGGAAATGTCACCATCTCACTAAGGCATGAACCACCGCTGCAAGTTCTAGGTCGTGAGTGTCATAATTAATATCATGAGTCTTCAGCTTCGTAGAATTGAAAGCTATAGGACAACCCTCCTACATAAGGATTGCTCCTAAACCATTTAATGAAGCATCAATCCATACAACAAAATATGTCGAAGGATCTGGCACTGCTAAAATTGGTGCACTAGTGAGGGCTCTCTTGAGCTCCTTGAAAGCTCTCTCACACTTCTCTGTCCATTTATACTTCTTCCCTTTTCTCTAAAGGGAGGTGATGGGATGAGCTACTCTAGAAAATCATGCCACGAAGCTTCTGTAATATCCTACTAAGCCCATAAAACCTCTAACCTCCGTGACACTGGTGGGTGCTGGCTAATCCATAATGGCTCTAGTCTTTGATGGGTCTACAAAGATCCCATCACCGGATATAACATGACCGAGATAATGCACCTCAGGTCAAAGAAGGAACACTTTGACAAGCTGCCATATAACTTATTCTCTCTCAAACATTGCAAAACCTATCTCAGATGCTCCTTGTTCTCCTCCTCATTGTGAGAATATATCAGAATATCATCAAGGAACACTACTACAAATTTATCCAAGAATGTATGAAATACTCTATTCATGAGGCTCATGAACACCGCTGGAGCATTCATGATGCCAAATGGTACTACTGTGAACTCATAGTGACCATACCTCATGTGAAAAGCAGTCTTGTGGATATCACTTTCCACAATCCATAACTGATGGTACCCTGACTTCAGATCTATCTTCAAGAACACTCGGGCACCCTGCAACTGGTCAAACAAATCATCGATCCTAGGAAGTGGGTATCAGTTCTTAATTGTTACTTTATTCAACTGTCGATAATCAATACAAAATCTGAGTGACCCATCCTTCTTATTAACAAAAATTATTGGTGCACCCCAAGATGACACACTAGGTCAGATATGCCCTTTCTCCAAGAGCTCTTCTAACTAAATCTTGAGCTCATTGAGCTCATGAGTGGTCATCCTATATGGTTCTCTAGATACTGGATTTACTCTTGGTACTAGATCTATGCGAAAATCAACTTCTCTAGGTGGAGGCATACTAGGTAGCTCAGTAGAAAATACATCTGCAAACTCCTGAAGAATAAGATAATCTTCAAGCGAAGGCTCCACCTCTGAATCCTCCTCCCTATCACTAATGGTGATGGAAAATAATTGGCATCCCTTCTGCACGCATCGCCTATCTACATAGCAGAAATCATGTGAAGGGATACAGGTCACTGTACCCCAAATATCACCATAGAAGTACCAAGATCATCAACACACTCAACCCTCTTCTGACAACATTCCATCTTGGCACGATGGGCATATAGCCAATCCATGCCAAGGACTACATCATAAGAACCTAGAGGGGTAATGTGGAAATCATTCATCGTGATAAAGTCTCCAATCTGAATCTGACAACTGGGAACTAAGGAAATTACAGACACCCTAGCTCCTGAAGCTAACTCAACCTCCCAACTGACATCCTGTCTAACTGCCACTAGACTGCAATGCTCCACTACATAAGGAGATATAAAGGATTCTTTGGCTCCTAAATCAAATAAGATAGAAACACTGATACCCTGAATAATACCTGTGGCCTCTATGACCGTGGCCTGGTGCTCATCCTGGCGGTTATCAACTGCTGCAAAAAATCTATGGGATCTACCCATATCTCCAATTGTAGGCTCTAAGGTTGCCCCTCTCTGACCGCTGCCTGACTATCCCTGTGGGCACTCTCTTGCTAAATGACCCATACCACTACAAGTGTAACATGGTCCTCAAGTCTGTATCTGCACTCCCTATGTCATAGGCTGCTATGACCCTCCAGTGCTACTAGAACCACTATATCCACCCCTCGAGGATGACTGAGTCCTAGCTGGCTATTCCTGAGGGATTTGTGTCCTCTGATCCTATCTAGGGCCCTGATAATCCCACTATTTGGGCTTAGAGCCCTCATAACCCTGTGAATACCTCTATTTAGAATCCTACTGAGATCTCACCTGCTAAGACTGTTGACCCTTAAAGGATCCTGCTGAGTGATTCTGTTTCCCCTTCCAAGGGGGTCTCTATTGCCCTAACTGCTAGGAAGAGGGGTTTCAGTACTGAGATCAATCTCAGGATTCCTATCTAGTATGGATATCCTTGGCTACAAGTGCCATCTCAACTGCTCCTCTAAACATGGTAGGGAATGTTAGGCGTACTGTGCTCTGAAGAGACATATTAAGTCCCTTAATAAAATGGTGAATGCGTAGTTTCTCATCCTTCATGTAATCAACATAGGGAAGGAGCTCAAGAAACCGACTCTCATACTAGGCCACTATGAGGCCTCTCTACTAAGATCATGGAACTCCTCTATCTATCTTTGTCTAAAATGCTCAGAGAGATACCTCTCTCAAAAATGGGCCACAAAAGTCTCCCAAGTGAGCGTGTCAATACTCAATCCACCTATGGACACCTCCTGCTCCCAAAAAAGTGGAAACCTTCTCCCGTAGGAGATGGATTGCAAGTCATGCCTTTAGATTACTCCCATAAGGGAACAATCCAAAACATCACTGTAAACTTTGTAACCAGGCCTCTGCTACTAACCCATCCGAGGATCCCAAAAATAGGGGTGGCTGGAGTCGTAATAACTCTCAGATCTCATCTCCAACATCTCTAGGGGGTCTCTCCCTAGCACATAACTCATGCTCACATGGTAGTACAACCCAATGAACTGACTCACCCTCCTGATCATCATGACCTTCAACAGACCTGGGTGGGGGACTCCTACTTCTCTCTTTGCTGGCTATTTTATCATTTTCTAAAATATGTGCTTCCCTTTCCAGAATCTCCTGCTAGACTATGGGTGGTAGTCTCTACTGAATTACCCCAATAAGACTCTAGAGAACATCCAAAATATCCTGGTTAGGGTTCGGTGGTGGTGTAAGTGGTGGTGGTGGAGGTGGTGGTTCCTCCTGTCCTGCCCCCGCATGGGGAGCTCTACGACCTCTACCTCATCGGTTATTTTTGGTGACTGTAGGCATCCTACACAATGATTAAATTTTTGAATGAGTTGAAATGTAATGGGTTAGGTTCCTAGTGTCGAAACATGGCTCTAATACCAAAATGTCATGCCCAAAACTAGGGCAAAACACACATACAATTTTTTTTTAAAATGCAAGTGTAAACTACTAACAGGGATGTTTATGAGGTGATGTGATATCACAGTAAGGGTAGTATTTCAATTTTCAAGGTATATGCATAAGTTGAATTATGGGCACATCACATTCAGATGCAGAATTAGAGCATCAACAAGTCATACGGGTTACGTGAACACCTGGGTCAGGTTGGTCTAACTCTGGTTTCATGTCTTAATCTATGTATAGTATCACGATGATAGGCTATTTTTAAGAGTCATACATTAAATTAGATTTTTCTGGTAATCACTTAATTGCTAACCTTGGTTACAACTTATTCATTAAATTCTAGTACCAATTTCCTTTCGACCATTAAACACTAGTTTAAAATTCAATAATCAAAACCTAATCTAATCCTTATCCTTCGAACAACAATTAAACTCTTCTATACAATTTTTCCATAAAACAATAGTCTTTAAATTCCTTGATAGAATATTAAATTGATCTCAATTAGAAAATTTACATTGACCTCTACCTTCTTGAAACCCATGACAACATAATTCAATTTATCGTAATTACATTAACATCTATCTATATATTCTACATAGAAACTACATCTGTAAACCAATAATAAACTATACAATTAAATAAACTTTATCTAAATAAAATTACATGATTTTAATAAACAATAAAGAATTAAATCCATAGCATATTAGCAAACCTATATATATTTCACATAATAACTTAAAGTTTCAAATCTAGAAATTAAACTTACACGATTTAAATAAGAATTACATCTCTTAATGAAACTTCATAAATCACATTAAACAAATAAGAATTAAACCTATTTAGATAAATTAATCTATCTAAAAATAATACTCCATTTTAACTATGATCCCAATGGATAGAAAAGAACATAATTTAAATAAATTGATCAATATTTAATTAAATCTAATTATGCTCTTAACTTTATCAATTATCCATTAACTACCTATACTACCTATGACCTAACCTAGTTAGGCCTACTCACCTAACTAGCAACCTATCAGAAGGTTGTCTCATCTCCCAAGTGGGTGGGGATGGTGTGAAAACCCAACCCGCTTTTACCAAGGTTGCATAATACATAGGGAAGGGAAGCCTTTTCAAAACCCATGCATGGGAAGAGAGATGGTGGGGACCACAGTAAGTGTTTCCTTCCAAAGTGCAGAACACAAGGACAAGGTGAAAGTCAGCATGGGTATTCGCATGGAGAGGGGAATTAGATAGCAGTAAAACCTAGAACCATGCAAAATTCTAGTGGTTGAGGTGGGACCCTAAGCTTTATCCCCCAAGTTTAAATTGTATTAAAAGTTCTTTGACCGAGGAGTGTACCAAACATAATGTCAACTCATTTGAAGTGAATGGGGGGGAAAATAGTTTTAATATTATGTTTCCTTTTTGGTAATGAATATTGTGTCAGTCCAAAATTTTGCATGGGAAGGAAGGAGTAAGGTGAAGGATTATGGTGGGACCCACGAGGATGGGTGGGAAAGAATTTGTCTTCTCAATAAAGGTTAATCATAGTATTAAGAGGGTAATTAAAAGAATGTTTAGGAGGGTAATAAAGGGAATTAGTAATGGAATCAATCAAAGAATATCCTCTGTGTAAGGGGAGGGAATTAAATCCCTCCCCATACATTTTTTAGAGAGTTGGAAATGATATGGAAGTTGGTTTGCATATATATATATATATATATGAAGATTCATGCAATTTGATTGTTATATATATATATTTTGTCAAACCTTATACAACTAAAATTTGACCACTTATATTAGATGATTGTTTTTTATTAATACATCAATTTTCATGACTTACTATATTTAGTAAGTTAACCACTTCTTTTTACAGGTTGGAAATGCAATGATTTTGAAGATGAAGTATTGATCTAATTAAGCTAAAATTTCAGAATTTCAAAGCAACATATAGTGTTCTTGACTTGGAAATGAAAAAATACATACAAGAGAGGTTTCAAGATTTATCAATTCACAAGGTTTACATGCTATGAAAATTATTACAAAAGGAATGAGAGATTTTTACATTTTTCTCAACAAGTTATAAAATGGGCTTTACAGCACTTAATAAAAATGCTCCTCAATCACAAGGAGTAATCATGCAACCACAAGGTCGTTCTTTCTCAACAACACCAAAAGAAGACTTCTTTCAAAACTCATCCACATCCAACTTGATTTCAAAAAAAACCCGCAATAAAACATGAAGGGAACCATGGGAGATCACCTCTAAAGCAAGGCCTCAAGAGAGACCACCCCCGAGCTTGGAGAACCAAGACTAAACAAGCTAGCACATTCCAATTTCACAAATAAAATAGATGCACAACAATTTACTCCCAACCAAGGTTTCACAATTGGGCTTTCCAAACCCATTGAAGTAGGGTGAAGGTGGGCTTTCGCAAGGAGGATAATGCTATTGCATTAAAATTTCTCAACAAGATTTTTCTCCCATGCCTTTCCAAGGCTAAAATTGGAATTCCTTCCATATACACAATTTGGTCATTTCTATACCAAAACAATTTTTACAACATGGCTTCATGGAGCCGATACTCCATGAAATTATCCCTCTTCTCCAAGAGGAGAGACTCTCACTATAATGGAGAGCCGAACTAACCCCTTCTCCCAAGGCCACTTATTTCCTTCCCAAAGGGTAAGTAATGCCTTAAACTCCCATGAACAATACTCCCAAATCCAAAAGAACAAGAGATGAAAAAAAATTCAAATGCATCCCAAAACCAACACATAACATCAACATCTACATTCAACAACACATTACAAGATTACATAAATGAATCCATACAAGATTTACATATTCATTCAAACAATATCATACAAATCTTAAGTGCAAAAGCATTCCTCCATGGAAAGAATTCACAAAGCTTGGTCCAAGAAAAATTGGAATAGTGTGGTTGAGAAGAACTCTTATCCCTTTTCCTTTTCTTTCTCCAAACCTAGTTGTCTCCAAAATTGGAGAGTGGGTAAACACCCACTAATTTTTTAAAAATCCTCTAAAAAGGCCCCTAGAAGTGTACTCAAGACTTAGAAATAAATGAGACATGCCCTCTAGTCCTTTTGTCTTACCTCTTGTCTCCCCTCTTAAATGTGAGTTTAGTAAGGAGTGTGGGTCAAATTAAATGCATGTGGCCATCTTCATTTTTGCCACTTTTGAAAGGTATGCATTTTAGTGAGCCATAATAGTGATCTATGTTTACTCCATAGGTAAAAAATATCTCTAACCCAAGGTACCCCCTTACAGTTAACTAATTTTGGCAAAAAATACATTCTAGGGTCACTTTTGATCCTTTCAAAGTACCCCTAAAGTTCAAATCCGAGTTCCAACTAGATGTGATCCATAAAAGACATCTATATGCAAGTGGAATTAATATAAAATCCTATAAGGTTTGGTGATTCTTGTCAAAGCCCTAATCTGACATGTCATCATCGACATGAACAACACAAGTGTCAAGTGACACCAACACAAAATACGCATCACATTCACAATGACATGTCCAAACAAAAACATGAGTATTAAACTATTAACAGACATTCAGATTACATTTAGAACAAGGATCACATTACAATGAGGTTTCAATCCATTTTTGGATTAAACCTTGGCTTACTCAATTCACATGTGTTTAGCCCTAATTCTCTGAATAATTCCATGGTTCTCTTTCTTGCACACTAAACTCAAGCATCAGTAGTCCAAGATAATAAAATCACATGCAATATATATTTTCAATTTAAAATAAGCAACATCCATCAATAGAAAGATTAAATTCCTAATTGCAATTTTCATATAGAAAGGTTTAAAACATAAAAATTCCATAATCATCATGACATAACATCCATTAAATAATCAAGTCTAATCATGATTCGATCTTCTCATCAGTTCACTTATCTAAACATATATAATAAAAAAAACAATATGATCTAGGTGTAATCCATATCTAAATGTAATCCACACAATATAATCATCATCATAACACAGTATCTCGAGTCTCTATCAGGATAATAAAAAAGTGTATCAATGTATCAAAATATAAAGTATCAAAGTGTGATCGAGCAGTAAGGCTGTGATGGGTCAGGGTGAGGCCTCACATAATTGTCACCTCCATTTGTCTCCATACAGTTAAATCTCAATATGGACATCGTAAGTGGAGACTAGATAGTGAGGATCATGAGAGAATAGTACATGTTCTCCATGAAAGGTCTGAACCACTTGAGTTGGTTTAAAAAGTATAATATATATGTACCTATTTCATGTGTTATTACCTACTTGATATTTGTGAATTAAATTGACTATACTTTTTCTGATATATTTAAACATATGATGGACTATAATTTGTTGATATATTCAATGGACATATTTGATAGTTCAATGGTTTTTATATATAAAAAATTATGTATGCTTTTATATATGTGCATGTATACATGTATGGTTAAATATATATATTCTTTGATTGTTAAATGATTTGTATAGATTTCCTAAAACATGATGACATTAGTTAGATCCCCTTAAGATATTTGTTAGATTACTAATGACATTTTATAAATTACTTATATATGCTTTGATTGTTCATTGATTTGATTGTTAGATTACTAATGACATTTTATAGATTACTTATGTATGCTTCAAGTTTGTTCAATGATTTGTATAGATTACTTAAATTAGTTAAAGATGCACTTAAGACATTAGTTTGAACACTAAAACATGATAACATTAGTTTGAACACTAAAACATGATGACCTTTGTTTGAACACTAAAACATGATGAAATTAGTTCTAGAATGAGTTAGAATACTTATTGTTCATTAGTTACATCTGTAAATTAACTTGTTATTTTTTATGATATTAGTCTAGATCCCCTTAATACATCCCCTTAAGAAATTGTATAGATTAATTATGTCTGCTTTGATTGTTCAATGATTTGATTGTTAGATTACTAATGAAATTTTATAGATTACTTATGTATGCTTCAAGATTGTTCAATGATGAAATTAGTTAGATTACTTATGACATGTGTTAGTTCTAGAATGAGTTAGAATACTTATTGTTTAATCAAATCATTCAAATTAAACCATCTAATAAAATCATATAAAATTAAATTAAGAATAACATCTAACCAAATTAAACCATGTTTATCAAACTATCTAATCAAATGAAACCATTATATCATCTAATCAAATGAAACCATTATATAATATAATCAAATTGAATTAAGATAACATCTAATAAAATTAAACCATCTAATCAAATCAGCTAATTAGCTAATAAATATACATCTCAAATCATAAACTAAAAATGTCAAATCCAATGAAACCATCTAATCCAATATCAAATCCAATGAAACCATCAAATATATGTCTCGAATCATAAACTAAAAATATCAAACATATAATAATGACACACACACACACACACACACACACACACACACACACACACACACACACACATAGATATAGATGGCACAGACCACTCTGAAGAGTGTTGTGAACTATGTTGTGCCTGGCGAGTTGGTGTATCCTGTTTCGGTGGAACTATAGGACCTCGTACAACTCTGATGACATCTCTAAATAAATGTGATGGGATACTCTACATATCTACAATATAAGAATAGGATTGCAGGAGATCCTCCAAAAAGTAAAGTTCCACATCCAAATGACAACAATAGCTAGAAAGTGCTTGTATCTCTCCAGGTGGAGGAAGACCAAAATATATATATGTCTCATCACTGACCCCTGTAGTTGTACTAGATGAAGCCTCAGTGGATGATCTACCTTGACTCGATCTAGTCAAAATATATCTGCCCACTATATCTTAAGTGATGGAGGTGGTTGCAGATGTGATCTCATCTATCCTATCCACTAATATCCTCTAGGAAGCAATGACCACTCTATCTTCAGTAGAATCCATCGCCAGTGCCACTTTCGGAGTCCTGTGCCCAACTAGCTCTCTATGAGTATGTACAACTTGATCAGCCCTACGATACTGATCATGGTCAGAAAATATACTGTGCCCCTGACCATAATATCTAGGTAGATCTAAATAGTTGACCATAAGTCCCAAAAGGAACTCAGTGTACAACTTCTATGCAAAATATAATCAAATCTGGTCATTATTCAGATAATGACCATGTACTGCAAGAAAATGAGCATATATCATGCATGCAATCTAAGGAATCCTACACCGTGTAACTTAATAAGCCCTCACATTGGTCTTCCCATCATAAAATGGGAAGACCTCTCTTTTTATGATTTCCTTGGGGACACGGTTCTGGACCATCTCCAAGGAAACATCACCTAATACCTAAGCTCTTAACTCTCAAAAAATAGTATCTACAACCTATGGCATGAAAGAAGAATGGGATCTAAATCTAGTAGTCACGTCCTCTGAAATCCTCAATATATTGCCACAAATATCTCTATATATGTAATTTGACCAAGACGTGTGGATGTTCTCTCTAAGTTTATCCATCTCTATCTGAGCTGTCAAAAAAATACTTGCCAGATCCGGAGTTGCGATGTGCATCGTAAGCTGGTACATCATGTGTAGGTACATCCTGGGCAGTCATCTAGATTTAACATGTACATGAAAGCTAAATGTTAACAATTAATTACTTGATTACATGTTATAAGTGCATGTAAAATGGAAAAAAATATAGATGAATATATAAAATTATAGTTCTTTCTTGGGTTTCTATTAGGTATTAAGGTTCCTATTACCTATCTTAAGGGTCCTTAGACATGTACTAAGGGGTATTATTAGGTCATATTTGGTCAAGTAAGTCTAGTTTTATTAGACCTCTTAAGGGTTCCTATTAGGTAGATTAACGGTCCTCTTAGGCCTTCATATCTACCTATTGTGTCTGTGATTTTTATACCTATTTAAGAAAGACACAACACTTCAATAGATCATTGCATTAGCTAAAAAGGGGTTAGATGAGCATATAAAACCAACTAATATCAACCTATTGCATTCTAACTAAGAAGATTGTGATTCATAACATAATAGCCCTCAGATTATGCTACTATCAGTGACATATACAATTTAGCATGAAAGATTTGGATTAAAACAAGCCATTTAATCATTAAGCAATGCATTCTAGCTCTAAAAATGGACATTATAACAATGCATGGTAGTGAAACTATGAGATGAAAATGAATCTATCTAAATCTTAACAACATAACAATGTTTTTTTAATATGAGAGGAAGGCTTATTTTCTCTCAAAAATGCCTTCTATTTATAGAAGAATAAGGAGAGAGAGAGAGAGAGAGAGAGAGAGAGAGAGAGAGAGAGGTGCATTAATGAGTTCAAAAACTCATTAATGGTGTGTAAGAATAAATAAATGCCAAAGGCATTCAATAGGCATGGGGGAGACACGGGCTTAAGGAATCTTCATTAATGAGGCAATAATGAAAGCCTTAAAGAAGCATGGGAAGGGTGTAAGAGGATGGTTTGAGAAAATGGACTTGAGAAAGGAATCTTGAAATTCCTTGACTTTCTCAAGTGGGTGCAGTTGTTAATCATTCCTTAATGGAATGTGACAACATTAGGAGGTGGGTTAGGATAGAATTAGAATTTAGAATTAGATTAGCATCGGGTGAATAGGTTGGGATGGGCTACAACCCAGAGTAGAAGTGGTTGAGATAGGTTAGGTTAGAATTTAGGGGAATATAAATGAAATGAATTAATATTATTTAATTCTTTCAAAAATAGGATATTAATTATTTAAACAATTAATTTCTTTTTACTAATTAATAGAACTATAGAAAATTAAATTAAATTAATTAGGCTAGGGGAATGAGTTATTTGCAAGTGAGCAATTGATTTAGGGATTATTTAATTCCTTCATCATTAAATACTATAGCCATGTTTTAATTTGATTTGATTTAATTGTTTGAATTGATTTGAATTGTATGGCTAGAATAGTTAATATAATTTAGTGATAAAAAACACCTAGGACATCAAATTTGATTTAAAATGAATTATGCCAAAGTAACAATGTCATGAAATAATTGGGGGTATGATCACAGTTAGGGAAAATAGGGTCTATAGTCAGAACAGACCAAATCCAAGTGGTTACATTTGCCCCTCTTTGAATTGATGTGCGAGAAGCGCATTGGTTCAAAGAAAGTTTTTGATTTTTGACTTCATAAAGATTGAGAATTCTATTCTTGGTTGTTGAATGAAATGTTGATGAGATCAGTCTCACAATTGATCAAACTAAACTGATAGAATTGACTTTGAACTTGGTTGTCATACAATGGTCAAGAAAAGATATTAAAGATACCAATTCTAAACTTGGTTGTCATCCAAAATTGATAATATTGTTTTTGAACTAGGTTTTCATCCAAAAGTTAGTAAGAAGCTGCTAGGAGCTTAATAATAATCTTTTAAAATGAGGAAACACAATATATCTAGCTTATAAGAACCAAAGCTTTCTATCCAACAGTTCTGACTTAGTCAAGGAAAATGTCATGTCCCTAGTTTGTTTAATAATGAAGTTGTTTTATTTCTGTTTCGAGAAAAAATGTAATTGATCATAGTGTGATCATGCCCCCTCGAGAATTAAATCTAAGGAAAAGAATAAAATCCCTTTGATTGAAAGAATGTTTCACTTGCAGGAAGCGGTTAGGGCAAGAAAGAATAGAGTAAAAGAAGTGGAAAAACATGGTGTATTTAAAAATAAACACATGAGTATCAAGTTAATTATGTGAAAATATGGGTAATGAGATTGATAAAATGATATTAGACCAAGATTTATGATAAAATGTGCATTTTGATAGATTCTTGGAACAAATGAAGCAAATCTGTATTTTTCAGAACTGTCACAAAAATGGTACTATGCTGCGTAAAACACCTTAGGCACCTTTGATTTGGTTCTTGATTGATCAAAAAGAGAATAGAAATGTAGTTTCAATTTCCTGGGAGGAGTTTCAGAACTCCTAAATAGCTCAAAAGACCAATATATAGCTCAAAAATTACCATTTTATTATTCATTTTCACTTTTACCCATAGTAATTCTGAGAGATCTACAAAGAAGATGGTGGTCCCCATGAGGAAGCATCATTTCGAGATGAGTCATTGACATCAGCACCCAGCCGACTACCCACCTCCGGTAAAAGCTCATAAAACTACCTCGTGAATTTTGCAAATTTGAATTTTATGCATTTTTGTAGCTTGTACAGCCCTTTTAATTTTGGGTCACATCCAGGATTCTAGATCACACCCTGTCAAACCCGCGTTGCATATGATATTTCCCGGATCATGTCCTGTTCTTCCAATTTTTGGCATCGCATCCAAGATACTCTGGATCGCATCCAGTTGCTCTATTTTAGGCTTAGTTTTAGGCAAAAAATTTAGTTTGGTCGTACCCTGCCAATTTAGGATCATACCCCATATTCTGGATCACATCCTAATTTTCCAGGATCATATCCAGTATGCTCAATTGCATCCTATTTTTCCAGGATCGCATCTGGTAAAAGAGATCACATCCTGATTTCTAGAATCACATCTCATTTTTGGACTTAGAAATTTATTCTGTCTAAATTATGTGTCTAATGCGGATTTGGAATCACTTAGTTGGTTCATATTTCTATGCTTGTAGCTTAGATAGAATACTGATTTGTCTTCTTTTTGCCAAAAAGGTTGATTTTGAGGTAGTCGCCTTTTGAGGCACATATCCAGGATATGTGCTCACTTTGTCTGGATTTTTGATAGCTGATGAATAGATGAAAGTAGTTCAATGTGGATTATGATCATTGATAGGTTTACCTGACATATGGGTAAATCAAGGGTTGTTTAGTGCTCTTGCCAAGAGATGGCACTCAGAGCACAACACCTTCCATCTCCCGACCAGGGAGATGACAGTTACTCTGGAGGATGTATGGCGCATACTCCATGTTCCTATTATGGGCCGTGAGGTATGATTTGAGTCCACATCTACCGTGGCAATTGGTACAACTCGCTGATAATTCCATGATGATACTATTGAAAAAAGATACTTGTCTTTGGATTACATAGTAGATCATTATGATCATCTATTTGTATATATGGTAGGCTTGATTGGTGGCATTTTGATGCCTAATAGAGGACAACATGGTTTTATGGTTGGTTGGGTGGACATGGTAGAGTAGATGGTTGTCCAAAGATAGATATTTGCATGGGGTGGCTGCATTCTAGCCCATATATACTGGGAGCTTCATGAGATCGTGTACCACTATACCTAGAGCATGACGGTGGGTATCCTAATTCTTCAGATTTGGGCCTGGGAGCATATCCCTGTGACATGGATGATAGTTGATAGGCAGTGGGCACATGAGTTCCTATATGTATACATGTATGTAGGTCTTATTCAGTAGCCCCATCTAGGAAAGGTAGAGTACAGGTGCAGACTCTTCGATGATATGACAGAGGTCGTATGGTGACATATTTAGATTGTGAGGAGTGGACTTCAGATGCCAGGCAGGTACCATTTTTGTTCTAGAGCTGATATCTTATTGGACAGACTAGATATATAGTAGAGCAATTTATACACACCTGAGACCTCAGATAGTATGGCCTTCGGCAGGGTAGGACACAGGGTATTACTGTATATGCACGAATCTGAGATGAGACACCACTATGGGATGTCTAGCTGTAGTACGAGATAGCTCATCAGGATAACTGAGACATGGTTGGAGAAGACCGGGACCTCCACATTGATGTTGCTGATGTAGGTGTTTCTAATGGGTATGCCGCAGAGATGATTCAATATCTATTTCCACATTTCACCGTGCCAGAAGAGCCCATTCCTTGCATTGAGGAGCCGATTGATTATGATTTGGATGAGCGTCCTGCCAGAGGGAGGGGAGGAGTACAGAGAGATAGGGGCAGATGCCAATCTGGAGGGAGGGATGGAGGCCAAGATGGAGGGAGAGATGGAAGATAGCCTCCTCTAGATGAGGGTGATGATGGTGGAGATGACAGGGGTGGTGCTGTCATGGGTGGCCACACAGACGTTGCTAGTGGCAGTGGAGAGGGTCGATGCACCCACTTCAGTATTGTTTCCCCTAGGATGGAGCAAGGGCCATTATTGAAAGGAGAGGAGTAGAGGTAGAGGCAGCAGTAGCAGAGACAACCGTAGTAGAGACAACTTGACAAAGGATAGGATAGATCATGGGATAGGCCATCTAGACAGGATTTAGGTAGGGGATCTGGCAAGGATGGTGATGCTCTTTCACAATGTGAGCATGAGAGAGAGCAGCTGAGGGCACAGATTACAACTCTAGAGGTGAGATCCATAGAAGTAGAGTCTAGGCTTGCCATATCAGATGCCTTGCATGCAGATAGGGATAGGTAGATGGAGAGACTCTGAGTAAAGAGAGACATAGAGGCCTGTACAACCACTCATTAGAGTTAGAGGGCTACATACTACTACACTCTTTATCATGCGGTAGTGCCGCAGGGGCAGAGTGCGGTGTCATTTTCATGGTTGGCCCAATAGTCTAAGGGGGCAATGCCTCCTCCACCTCCATTTGTACCTCCTCCTCCTCCTCATCTAGATCAGGGAGAGGGGGGAAGCCAGAGCTATGATAGTTTGTCTTTCTTTGTATATCTAATTTTATATTGTATATATGGATCCTATGAAGATCTTTTTGTACATGACACATACACACATATATATCTGATTCATTCTGGCTCCTTGATATGCTGATACTCTCTATACCATATTTTATTTGATTTGTACCATGTTTGGACACACATATATGCAGTTGCTAACCCTGATATGTCTTATGATTGTCTCTTTGTTTTGATAGAGTTATTTGCACATGTGATGATATCTTAGTCATATGATGAGTTAGATTTTTAGATGATGAAATAATTTTATGTATGTGTTGAGTTATCACTAATGCAAATATGTTTCAAATGATATTATGTGAATATGCAAATTTATGTTTTTGAGGTTTTTGTAGGCAATGTAGAATGTATAGATGCACTTTAGGATGTAAAAGTAAAAATGCAATACATGGATGCTTTGTTTTTGTATTTTCCTACAGTTTCTTTTTATGAAATGAAAAATGTATGCTATGGATATGCAACGATATATATATATATCAGTAATATGGATAGACGTAATTAACTTGGTTTTAGAAGAAGAAAGATAGAAATCAATTTTGAGCAAATATTCCCAAATGTTTTTATTTCCTATAAAATGCATCAGACAACCTTTAAATGCAACTATATGCAGACTCTTAGGACTTGTCACTGATTATCAAATATTGCAACATTTTTATCATCATTGGGCACATTTTGGAATGGATACCATCAGATAGTACAATAATTACTAATACCAACTGATATTATGAAAGTATGAATACTATGTTTATTCAGAAGTAATGTCGGCAATAGACTTAGGCATCAAGGCATAGAAGCTAGGATGACAAGATAGTCACCTTCCTTTTAATATACAATATTTTGTGTAAGGAAAGATATTGGACCCGCAATGACCTTGAAAATTCATATCCTTATGTACATTATGCTTTGTATGTACCTTAGCGATAATCTGAGTCTTTTTTAGAAAATAGACAAGGAAATTGTTTCAAACTCACCGTAGTTTACACATAACAAAGATCGCGATATATGCGGCTATCTGCTCATGGTGGCAGCTCTTACCATAAACATCCAAGTTAGGTAAAATGTATAGGATCAATTGGAACAATTCACCATACATAGAAAACCAAGAAAACATTATGCCCCCATCCTTGTGACTCTTTGTCTTTGCATAGACATCATGGAGTAACTCGAAAGACATAACAACCATCAATTGTGAATCATTCAAATAAAATTCATAACTACTTAGATGCCCCTAGTGAAAATAGTATGGGTACATAAAAGATTCATAATCAAACCAAGATAATACTGTGTTTAGGTAGTATTGAGAAATACTATTGATTCATTTTTCAAGCGCAGTAGAGATTCAACAATCAAAAAGTTAGAATTCAAGCAAATAGTTGTTACACGGCTGTGTTCATCATTGTTCCTTTTCTACCATCCAATGTAGGGTCCTCAGAACATCATTCATGTTACTGCAATCTTTGTGTCATCCTTGTTTCATGAATGTGATAGTGGTAGTGAAAGTACTAAAAATAATCATACCACAGGAGAAACCATCCTACGAAGACGTAGAAGACACATCCTATAAGACTGGAAAAGATGCCCCCAGTGCAGAATGACTTGCTCCCTAGAACCAGAAAGATAGACAAATCCCAAGCAAGGATTAGATAGTTGTAAGGAAAAAAAGTTAGAATTTTAGCACAGGTAAAGTTTTGATGACTTAGTATTAGTAGTGCATTGATAGATGGAGCGTTGAACACAAGTGACACCTGATTGCCAGGTTTTCACCACTTGGAAAGATCTTTTCTTTCTCTTTGCTACCAAGATGCCTGTTTGACCAAGTTCTCATCAAGGCATTTTTCTCTTTTTCAATTTTTTTTTCCTATTTTTTCTTTTTTGAATATTTTTGTAGTATCAAGGTGCCTCTTTACCAGGTTTTCACCAAGGCTACCCTTTCTTCAGGACATTTTCCACTATTTTTGGATTTCCTTCAGGATCAATTTTCTGAATGTTTTTGTTATTTTCTAAATAAATTTTGTTGTACAGGCTCTGCTAGCCGAACATCAAGCATAGAATCACTTCAAATGTAGAGTGTTGATAGGATCTAGAAGAATGTCTCCCACAGGTGTAGCTAGTTGATAAGCTCTAGTCCCAAAAGTAGCAATGATAACATAAGGTCCTAGCCACTTAGGTTCAAACTTTCCTTTTTGTTTGCTGTTAGGCTGGTTCTTAGGATTCTCTTTTAGGACGAGATCTCCCACTTCAAACTTGCATGGATTTACCTTTTTATTGTACCCTTTGGACATCCATTCTTGGTACACCTTTAGATGGTCAAACACCTGTTGTCTGTACTCATCTAGTAGCTATAAAGAATTCACTCAATCAATGTGGTATTGATCATCACTAACTAGACCTTGTAAAGATATCCACAAAGATGGGATTTCAACCTCAATAGGTAGTACGACTTCAGTGCCATAGACTAGGGAAAATGGCATGGCTCTAGTTGGTGTTCTGATTCTTGTTCTGTAGGCCCATAGTGTTGGATCCAGTTGGAGGTGCCAGTCTCTACTAGACTTACTTATAGTTCTATGTAGGATTTTAAGAATATTAATATTAGATGCCTCAACCTATCCATTACCTTGAGGATAATAGATTAAGGAGCAATGTTGAGTAATATGG
The DNA here is from genome assembly GCA_018584345.1 of Thuja plicata. NCBI lineage: Eukaryota > Viridiplantae > Streptophyta > Pinopsida > Cupressales > Cupressaceae > Thuja > Thuja plicata. The sequence continues at coordinate 1,943,208 of MU225126.1, forward strand.
AACTATTCACAAAGGTCATAAATGTCTTGATTTTTAAATTGGGTGCCATTGTCTGTTATAATTGAAGAGGGTATCCCATATCTACATGATAATGTAGTTCAGAATGAACATAGCCACTTGTTTTCCAGTGGCTTTAATTAGCGGCATAGCCTCGACCAACTTTGTGAAATAATCATTGGTTGTAATGATGAATTTGTGTCCATTTGAAGAATTGGGATATATTTGTCCAACCAAGTCAAAGGCCCATTGCTTAAATGGCCAATGTTTTATGAAAGTTATAAGTTCTCTCGTAGGAACATGGATAAGATTTCCATGTGTCTGGCATTTATGACATGTTTTTGAAAACTGAATAGCATCTTTTTCCATGGTAGGCCAATAATAGCCTACTCTCAATAGTTTATTTTCGAATGAAAAGTCGTTCGAGTGTGATCCACATACACCTTTGTGGACTTCTTTCAATGCGAGATTAGAATCTTCAAGTTATAAACACCTAAGAAGCATACCGTTGAGACCTCATTGATACAAGTTATTATTTATGGGGACATGATGTGATGTTGTCCTAATTAGGGCTCTTTTCTCATTTCTTGAAAGATTGTTGGGAATAGTTTGGTCAGTTAGGTAAGCAATGATGTTAGTATACTGAGATTGGTCTAGGGTGTTTAGAGCATGTATTACCTAGCATTCAGGGGTATCAAAGGCTAGATAGGATAATTCTTCCACCAAGAAGTAATAGCAGAATTGATGTTCCTCCAGTTGTAACATGGATGCTAAGGTAGCCATAGCATCTACAACTTTATTCTCTAGTCTTGGTATCTGCTCCAGAATGTGATGAAGACAAAATACTTCTATAAGTAATCAATCAGTTGCTTGTAGGGCATAAAATTTTCATCTTTTTTCTGATAGTCTCCATTGACCTGATTGATAATTAGTTGGGAGTCACCATGTACATGTAACTCTATAATCTTCCACTCCATAGCTAGCTTAAGAATGTTTACCAATGCTTCATATTCTAAAATATTGTTGGCGCATGGAAGCATCAATTTGTAAGGTTTGTGAATCTTGTAACCTTGAGGAGTTATGAATAGGACCCCTGATCCAGAGCCTTGTTGAGTGAATGAACTATCAAAGTATATCTTCCATGGATATTTAGTTAGATGCATGCTTGTTTCATCAGGGAATTCAATCTTTAAAGGTTCATCATCCTAGAGTGGTGAATCAGCCAATTGGTCTGCAGAGACCTATCCTTTAATAGCTCTCATTTCTACATATTCAATGTCAAACTCACTTAGAATTAGGAACCATTTTTCCAAACATCTTATTAATGTTGTTCTTCTTAGGAGATATTTTAAAGGATCTATCTTAGCAATGAGTCTTAGTGTATGTGATAGCATGTAGTGTCTCAACTTTTTTGATGCAAAGATGACCGCTAAGCATGCTTCCTCAATAATGTTGTAATTGAGCTCATAGGTGACTAGTGTTCTACTAATGTAGTAGATATCTCTTTCTTTCTTTGTTTGATCTTCCTATGCTAGCAATAATCCTAAGGATGTAGCTATAGCTGAAATGTACAAGATTAATGGCTTTCCATGAATAGGCACCATAAGAATAGGAGGAGTAGCCAAGTGTCCTTTCAATTCTTTGAAGTTGGATTCACAGTGTTCATCCATTTGAAAGTGACCCCTTTATGTAGTAATTTGGTAAAGGGTTTTTCTCTATCAGCAAGTTGGGACACGAATCTCCTGATTGACTAGAGTCTCCCTTGTAATGTCCTCATTTGACTGATGTTGTGTGGAAGAGCCATCTCTAGTATAGCCTTAACCTTAGTGAGGTCTACCTCAATTCCCTTTGTTGAAACTATAAACCCTAAGAGTTTTCCTGATTGGATGCCAAAGGGACATTTCTTTGGATTGAGCCTGAGTTGGAATTGCTCCATTGGATCGAAGATCTTTCTTAAGACATTAATGTGAGTATGTCTTTCTTTTGATTTAGCCAATGTTTTGTCCACGTAGTCCTCCATGTTCTTGTACATCATGTCATGGAATATAGTTGGCATGGCCCTTTGATATGTTTCACTGGCATTCTTTAACCCAAATGGCATGACATTCCAGCAAAAGGTGCCCCATGCGCATGTGAATGCAATTTTCTCTTGATCCTCCAGAGCAATTTTTATTTGATTATAGCCCGAGAATCCATCCATTAATGAATACATCTGGAAGCCTCCTATGAGGTCTATGACCATGTCAATGTTAGGTAGTGGGATGTCATCTTTTGGACATGCTTTGTTTAAGTCTCAGAAGTCCATACAGATCCTGATAGATTTATCCAATTTAGACACGGGGACAACATTGGAGATCCATCCTGCATAGGAAATGACTCTAATAAATTTGGCTTTCAATAATTTCTCTAGCTCTTCTTTCACTAATAATGCAACATGAGGATGCATCTTTCTATTTTGTGTTTCACTGGCTTGATCCCAGGAGCTATAGATAAGTGGTGCATGATTAGATTAGGATCTAGCCCTGGCATATCAGTATAAGATCATGCAAAGTTGATTTTATTTTCCCTTAGGAACTCTATGAACTATGTCTTCTCTTCTTCTGACAAATATTGTGCAAGGTGTACTACTTGAGGATCTTCAATAGTGCCCAAATTTACTAGTTGTGTTGGTTCAATCAGCACTGAAGACTTTTCCTGAAAGTGTTCAGGGAGGATATCAAGAGTCTCATCCTTTAGTGCCTCTGTGAGTTTTTCACCATTAGATGCATCTTTTCTCTTTACTATTTTAGGATCTGATACTGCGAAAAAGTGGTTTTCACTATCAGTTCCCTTTTGATTTTTAGTTTTTAGTTTTTGACTGAGAAACCTGATATCCTCCTATGACATGTTCTCACTCCTTGCATTGGTGGAAGAAGGGTAAGGTTCATAAGCATTGAGATAGAAAGCTAGTGTATAGTCATTGGGAAATTCAAGGATAGGTGTAGGATCTATGTTAGTCCAATCAATGAGGTCTGGGTGTATCAAAGACAAGGAATTAGACTCTAGGAAGGACAACATCGCATTATCATTAAGACTATTAACCGATAGGACATGTTCTGTTAAGTTAATTTCTTCAATGTTTAGATCAGTAAGAGTGAGATCATTATAAAAAGGGTCATTGTTAGTCATATGTGGACCAAAATCTAGTGAATCATCAGTAGAACTCTCATCATCATCTCTCTGTAAAAGGAGGCTTCTTTCTTGTAGCCTCTAAAATTCTTATAGACTTATGTAATCACCAATTTCTTCATCAATTATTGGGGGAAGGAACTCTTCTTCTACTTCAGGATTATCTCTGTCATTGGGAGTAGTGTTAGGTTGTTCATGAGGAGCTGAGGGTGCCACAAAAATGTGAATTGTATCTATTCCAATATCTTCAGTTGTGATAGATAGCTCATCCCATTCATAATCATTAGAGTTGGTGACCTCATCATCAGATCTATATAAGTATTCAGCAATGGTTATTTGATGTACCCGGTTAGCTACCTGTGGATCAAAGTGGTGTAGATCAAGGATATGTGAAATGGTGACCAATTTCCCCTAGTTAGGATGTAAATCTTGTTGACAGGGTGTGTCTTGAGTAACTATTGCTATCAATGATATCTTTGGACCAGCTGCTATTGTGGCTCCCACCTCTTGAATGTGAGGTTGTGCTAACAAAGAGGTGTGAAGATCCTGTGGTACCTCAAAGCTAGGTACATATAATTCTCCTTGGTAGTTTAGATCCTCTGTGCCAACATTTAATAATATTTCACAGGACCACTACTCTAGTTCATCTTTTTCATCACTCCCTTTATCTAAGTTTGGACTTTCTTTTGAAGCAGGTTTATTAGTTTTAGTATTAAAACCCAGTCCCATTTTGTCTCTGGTATTCCATAACTCCATGGGTATAGTCTCAATAAGCCCTTGTCTTGTGTCTCTTAGAGGTCCCTTTACTTTGTATCCCATCTGTTTGAGGAAATCATATCCCTTTCCATAATGTTTGGGGGATATCTCTACATGTTTGACCTCAGCTTCCACCAGTTCTCCTTTGTAAAGCCAGTCCAGGACCACCTGTTCTTCTATGTTATCTAAAGAAGATGTGGATTCCTTTATCATGCCATTTTCTTTGTGTTCTTTTGGCTCCTTGGCTGCCATAGGTGAGAATGTCGAGGAAGGTTTTCCATAGGATCTTGGTGACACTGGAAGTTCTGTCAGTGATGGAGTCAAGTCTAGCTTGTACTCTCCCATGCCTATTTCTTCAAGTTTTAGGGTTTTTCCAAAACTCTTCATAACCATATATTTTGTAGTTTCAAGAGCAATTGCATCCATAGCCTCCTTGTTATGTGGGATCATACTAACTACTTTGATATTATTACAAGTATAGTCAGCATCTGCAAGAATAGTTACTTCCACCCCATTATGTGGGAACTTTATGCACTGGTTGTAAGTAGATACCACAACTTGCATTTCATGAATCCATGGTCTTCCCAATAGGATATTTTAGGCCAGGGGTAGATCCAGAACTTGACAAATGACATTCCTCTCAATTGGTCTGACCTGGATAGGTAGAACAATAAGACCTTTGGAGGATCTTTCTTCCTCATCATAAGCTTTGATAGTTATTTAGCTTCTAGATTCAATTATCTGTTATGAGAGACCCAGTCTCTTGATTAGATCAAGGGTACAAATATTCAATCTTGTGCCTCCATCTATCATCACACGTCTAACACAAGATTTATGAATAAGGACTTCGATATGGAGGGGTTGATTATGTGGATGTGTCAATGACTTATCATCCTCTTCAAAAAATGAGAGATAATGTGGCGCTAAGATGTGATTTCCCATTGCTTGGAATTTCTCTATATCAATATCCTTTAAGATGTTAGTATCATGTAAAGCTGGTTCTAGGATTTCCCTATGTACTGTCGATATCTTGAGCAACTCAAAAATGGAAATTTTGGTAGAGGTTTGTTGCAATTGATCTACCAAGTAATACTTTTCTCCAGGAATAGTAACCACATGTTTTGCTTCTGGTTTAGGAATAATAATGATAGGAACCTTGGACGTTGATGCTATTTTTGGGGGTCCTTTGACCGTGACCTATGCTTGGCTCTATATTATGACATTTGAGTGAAATGACGCCCCTTTGATTGTGACCACATTAATTGATTTAGTCTTGATGTCTAGCATATTGATAACATTTTCATTATTGGAATAGGTGTATTTTACTTCATTACTCTTCCCTTTACATGTTTCTCCTTTGTTGTAATTAGAAAATGGTTTATTGAATATTGTATGATCTTCATTGGTAGTGTGTTCATCCAATTTGATCTTACCGCCTTCAATGAGGTCTTGAATGACATGCTTAAGTTTAAGGAAATTATTAGTTTTGTGTCCCTTGTTTTTGTGGAAGACACAATAGGAATTATCATCCCACAATCTTGTTTTGACCACTGGTTTCCATGGTGTGGAATCAGGAATTCTGAGAACTTTGTTATCCAATAAAGTCTTCAAAACGGTCTCAAGGGGCTCTCCCAAAGGAGTAAATGTTCTTTGAGGTTTTAAAATCCATGACCGTCCTTTACTATTATCATTGTTTGATTTAGGTATAGGGGTCGTGACCTTGGCATCCTTGCTTGCTTGCATACTATTAGTTAGATTAAATACCTTGGGTTTAGGGTTAATGTTAGAGGCATCAACTACTATGTCATTGACAACATTCTTGTTTTTATTCCACCATTTAGGCTTGGAGTTGGAGTTGTTGGTTTTGTTTTCATTTTGAAGGGTGATCTCCTCCCTTTTGACCATGACTTCCTCAATATGGAGGGCATTCTTAATCATTATGTCGAAGCTTGATGAATATTGCATTTGTAATGTGTAGTTCAATTTAGGCACCAAGTTATTAACAAATATTTCCATCTTCTCTGATTCAGGAATGGCCCTTGAATATCATGCAAAAATCTTCCTCCATATTTGTAGGAAGTGTGTAAATGATTTTCCAGTCTTCTGTTTAGTATTACACAGATCCATCATTGTCACATCATGTTGTATGTTATAGGAGTAATGCTGGATAAAGCATTGAATCAACTCCTCAAATGTTTTGACCTTATGGTTTAGTTTTTAGAACCACTCCATAGAATTACCTCCTAGACTTCTTGGAAATAGTCGCATGAGGTATGTAGGTTCCTGCATGTATTCTATTCTTAGAGCACATAATTCCCTTACATGATTGTGTGAGTCAGTTTCTCCTATGTACTTGTCATACCTTGGTCTTTCCTTATTAGGAGGAAATGAGATCATAGTAATACTCTTGTCAAAGGGGAATGGACAAATGGAGTCCAAAGAGTATGGTGATTTTGGTTTAGTCTTCTCTTGTTTGAGATTTGTAAGTTCTGTTTGCATCAATGTGAGCTATTTGGAAAGAATAGATATAGGAGTTGGTACCTCCTTTTCTTTGAGTTGTTCCACATCATAATCCTTACATAATTTGACACTCGTGGATGCCAGATGGAGGAATTATTTCTCTTTATCCTTGTCAATCATATTTTCCATTATTTTATGGAATCTCTTGCTTTGTTTGAGTTTTTCATATTCTTCTTTAGTGATTTCGTTCTCACTACCAGACTCAAATAAAGGACGGTCAAACCTGGGTTCTTCTTCCTCATCCGTATCTTCGGGATTTTGGTGTTTGTCATTGTTATATTCCTCAAAAGCATCACTCCATCTGCGAGTGTTGCTATCCATTTGTGGAGACTCTAGATCAAGTAGGGATCTACGAGATGTTTCCCCTTGAAAGTGTGGTTTTTAAGGAGGTACTTTCAATCCTTTAGACATGTACTTGTTGCATCTTGTGTTAAGAATAAAGTTGTGTCTCAACTTTCATCAATGTTTCCCAATAGTGTGATGTAGAATCTCAAACTGTCCAAGTGAGTGTGTCTAGGTGGAAGTTGTAACACCCCAAAATTGGCACCTAATAATCGATCAATTTTGGTGCATTTTCTTATCTTCGAAGTCCTATTGTACTAGGCAAATTCTTCTCCTAATTGAATTTAATTGACTGAGTTTCAAATGCAAAAAACCCAAATTTGCATGAATCTGACATTACATTTAAATTCCTATTTCTCAAATGATTATTAGCTAAAATCCCTATGATTAATTGATTTAATCCTAAAGTCCTAAGTGCTTTTAATTAAATCAATTCCACCCTCTTTGGCTAATA
>MU225126.1:1956693-2011750 GCA_018584345.1 Thuja plicata
GTCCTATCCAAAGTTGACCCCTTGGTCTTGATCAAAATTGGAAAACTGTTTCTCAAAAGTCTCTTGACATGTCCATTCTTTTGGACCACATGCTTTCATGACATCAGGTCATTATCCTATATGCTCTCCAGCACTACTCCATGAGCCTACATTTTCTATATTCTTGTTTCCCTAGCTTGGATAATCTTGAGGAGAATGTCCTTGAGGGTTGCATTCACCCTCTTCATCCATCATTGCCTATTCATCTCATATATCAGCTTTCTAATCCATTGGCAATGTCCTACACCTTGCTAGACATTGGGGACACACCAATGTGATCTTTCTTGAGATCGAGTAATCTCTAAAAATCTAAAAATTGCAAACTCTTTAAAAATTCTAAAAATTGCAAAATCATTAAAAATATAAAAATATAAAAATCTTTAAAAATTCTAAAAATGGTAAAACCTTGAAAAAATCTAAAAATTGTAAAATCTCTAAAAAGACTAAAAATATTTTGCTTTAGTGTGCTTTCGCTCTCAATCATCTTCGAGATTTTTCTTGACCTCACATGGCATGTTCCTTGTCTAGGGGGAATTGTCTTATCTTTCGGAGTTCTTCTCCTCTTGCATCAGTCACCAATGGATCTCACTGCGTCTTCCTACTGATGCCTCGTAGCACTTCGTCTCTTCTTGAGACTCTCCTTTGCATCAGTCACTATTGGTTCTCACTGCGTCTTCCTGCTGATGCTTTGATCTCATTATTGATCTTTATGCTTGAGGATCTCTTGCGATAGTCACCAGTGATTCTCACTGAGTCTGCCTACTGCCACTACATTGATGAGCTTTCTCGCATCATTTCGCTATCCGTTGTGGCTCAGCTTCGATCCATTCATTACTTGGGGGCATGGCTCCCCATTTTAGATCGCTCTTTAGTTTACACTTGAGTCAGTAATCTTGTCAATAGGACAACTCTCTACTGGCACAAACTGGTGTTTTTCAACACCTTAATCAAATAGTGTTTTTCAACACTCTCTTTGGACACGTCTGTGTTTTTTAACACACTTCAGATATCTCGTGACATAAAAGCCTCTCGATAGCAATCAAACACATTGCACTCACAAGCACAATGGTGTTTTTCAATACCCCAAACATAGACACATTCATAAACCTCAAAACATGCTGAGATATGATTGACTCTTTCTTAGTATGCTGTCTGTTCTTATAGATTTCATTGATATTTTCCTTGTCTATTGCTTGTTGGTGTGGTTTCAATGATTCGGAAGCATCAAATAAATAGGGTGTATGTGATAAGAGCTTCTGCATTAAGGTTGAAAAGCCTCACATCCCTTGATCTTTTTTATTTGTATGCCAAGGGGAGGTTGGAACTATCTCCTTGACTTTTATTGCTGTGTTTGTTTACTTGTGAACTTTTACTATATCAAACTGGAAACAATGTTCAGGTCACCTTGGATTTTGTGCCTCGGTGCTTATGTTTGTTTCCTATATTTTATCTGATGAAAGTCATATTCATATTCTTATGGTCGTAGCAGCACTAGTAAGGATTGTATTGACTCTGATGATCCAAAGCACCCAATGATGATAAATATGATGAGTCCAACAACCAAAGTCCTAGGATTGCATTTAGCTTAGGCTTGCATTTGCATTGTAGGCTTGCATTCACATTTTAGGCTTGCATTGTGGTAGTTTTGGTGCTCTCTTCATTATTTTCTCATTCTTCAAAGGTCCTCATCTTTCACCATGGCTTCTTCTTGTCTACACAAGTTTTTGATCCTCTCTCTCTATCTTCATCTATATGCTCAATCAATTTTCGTGATTGAAATCGAAATATGACACTTCTATATATTCTTGTGCAGTCATCTTTGTAGCGTCGCTCTCTTATCAAGATTATCTCTCATCATCATTTTCTCAGCTTCTGCAATCTTTTCATCAAAGTCAACTCTAGTCAATTCTGGTCAACTATGGTCAAACCTAACCAATAATACCTCTCGATCACTCTCAAACAATTATGCTCTCTCTTGGTCTATCTTTTTCTGCGATTTCTCACTCTCATCTTTCTGATGTGTCTTCTTTCGATTTCGCTCCCGAGGGGGCAGGATGATTGCATCATTAAACCTTTTTGCATTATTCTTGAATCAGTCTGAATCAAAAGTCCTCACCGCTAGGGGCATCTCATCACTTAGGGCATATTCAATTTTTTGTACCTTATGGTCAAAATTGGATATTCCATGATCTTGAATCTCACATCTTGTTATCTATCTTGCTAGGTATCTGAGCAATCTAACTCAGATCCTCAAGGATCACACTTCATTCTAGGAGATAGTCCTAAATTGATTATCTTTTGAGACAGGTAAAAGGGCGATCTAACCCTGGTTCCTAAAGGTTGAGCCTCGATCTGGGGATAGTCTTGTGAAAGATATCGATCTAACCAATGTCTAGGCGATCCAACCTAGATATTGGGGGATTAAGCTTTTTTCTGGAGAACATTCTTGAACTCTCACTGGGTATTGGGGCAATCTAACCCTAATTCCTAAAAGTTACACTTCATTCTGAAGATAACTCTCGAAAACTCTTCAAACCGTTATCTAGGTAATCTAACCTGGATCTCAGAGGGCTTACCTTCATATTGGGGCAATCTAACCCTGATTTTGAAGATAGTCCTAGATCTTCATCAGCTCTCAGTGGACATTGGAACAATCTAACCTCGATTCCTTTCTTGACTTCAGACTATTCTTTGAATCAATGTGCTGCTCACACATCAATTCAAAGAGGGGAAAAATGTAACTGTTGCCCAAATTTTCCATCCTATGCAATTTGGCCTGGTCTGCCCTGTCTGGCAATCCTCTGTCATGTTTTTCAAGTCTTTGGGGTCTTAACCTTGTTCAAATTCATAAAACCCTGAAAAAACCTAAGTCTTTCATGTGATAAACGATGAAATATGCCCTAAGTCTTGGCGCGTTATGTTTTACAATTACCTTTTTCAAGTCACTTACGGCATGTGTCTTATTCAAGTTGCCTCGTCGCGCAACCCCCCCCCTAATATTCCCTGTGCTTTCCTGACTCTGCTTTTTCATTATGTTGCATGGTCTCGTAAAACAGCAGCATATTCCTTTTGTGTTCTCAGACTTAGCGATCTCTTTGTAGTCGGGTAGTCGCAAAATGACCTTGTTATAGCCTTCATTTCAGTGATTGCGTGAAGTTTTCAATAGTTAAGGAGATTTCTTCGGACTTCACGATAACCTTTGGTCGCCTTGTAGAAATAGAAAGAAGGCATTCAGTGACTTCGAGACTAAGTATTCTTTTCCTTTAGTCACACAGTCTGGGAAAGATTTAAGGGCATGATCAAACATTCAGCGATTAAATTCCAGCCGTCAGATGCAAAGAGTAGAGAATCCAATGGTGGTCACGAAGTCTGGGAAGCAAAGTGCCCTACAGAGAAAGTTCTCCTGACATGGTGATAAGGGGTAGTCGGGATGTCGCTAGATGCAGAAAAAGGGCACAAACAAACTATTATGAAAAGGTCAAAGGCTTAGGACTTGGATCTCCCGACTTGGCGACTAGGCATTGTCGCGTGGTCTTTGAACGGGAATTAAACATTCAGCGACTGGGAGATAACCGTGACGGTTTAAACAGTGCAGTTAGTCACAAGTTCTGGAGAATAATGATGAGTTAGTGTTAAATCCTCACGACTTTGACTTCATGTAGTCGCATAGTCGCCTGACCATGAAATTTAAAAAATGGCGGCAAGTTTTTCAGTGAAGATTGCTCGGCGGCCATGCTTTCAGTTTCAGGGCCCAGGTTGTTCAGTGTGCAAAGGTGAGGTATTTGCTCGATTTGCAGTGTTTCTAGAATTAATCAGAGGGTTCTAATTGTAGAAAATTAAGCACAAAAAGGTCTATTGATCCCTGATTAGATTTGTTTCAATATCAGTAAAAAAGGAGATTTAGGGTGCGACAGGTCAAAGACAGAAAGGAAGGGAGATATTTCTCAAAGGGGATGATCAGATTTTCTCAGAGATAGGAGGATATCAGATATTTTATCAGATGCTAGAAATTATATATTTTACAGATGAAAGATCAGATTTTGAAAAGGTCAGAGGATACATTTTGGGGCTGCAGAAGAGTTATTACAATTCAGAGACTTGTGTGACTCTTCTAGAGGGATAAGACTGCTTCTGTGAAGGGGCAATTATGTTGATATTTCCTGGTTGGCTAAAAGGAATAATTATGAGTTGAGGACTCATTGATGAGGAGGTTTGGGCAGCTGTCAGGGGTCACTTGTCCTGGGAAGGTATGATCAGTTGGTGAGAATTCATGACAAGGCCTATTTGCAGAGTAGAACTGATGGACCCGGGTTGCTTGTGTGCAGGTATGATCAAGTACAGGGATGGGCGCAAAGGAAAAAGTCTGATCTAATCAAGATTCATCTTTGGAGCACATTTATGACCAGATTGGATTTGTTCTAGGGTGGATTATTCTATTGTAAAAATCTGTAACCCTAGTTAAGTTGTTGGGACTCCTACCTGCGTGCAATTGAGTGTTGTATTTAAGGTTTTTTGGGAGCCTTAGTGCTCGGAATAGGAAATTGTAAAGAGATTTTTTCTCTCAGAGACCAATTTGTGGCAATCTTTCTGCCCTTCTAGTTTCTTGCATTTGTGATTCCCATTGATGATTAAGACATTCTTGAGGTACTTGTGATGTTTGTTTCATCCTTGTCTTCACTATCTTGATTATCTCTTATTGGATTGAAGTTTATGAATGTTATTAATGGAAATTGGGGTTCCTAGTCCCTCTCACTTTCTTTTCTTTTGTGTGTTACTGTGTCTGATTTGATTTTAGATGTTTAGTGGGTATACTACAACCCCTAGCAGTCTTGTCTCATTCCTACACCTAGTTGTAGAAAGGGATGTTTGTTTGCAGGTCATAGGTCGAGTCTTTTGTTCAGACCCTCCTATGAAATACATATGCAAGCCTATCTAGTGAGTTGTCACTTATTAGACCTGATTCCTCCATTGTTTTCATCCCTCTATACTAATATCCAAAACCTAATTTTGGTGCATCACCTAGTAGGTAGTTTTCTTTCAGTCATTTCCCCTTTCATGCACTCCTTCTATCCCTTTCCCTCCAAAGTTTGCTTTCCTATAAAAGAAGCAAATTAAGGTGATTATCCAAGAGGAGCTAGCCTAGAATCTAGAGGTCTCATCTCAGTTAGCATAAGGTCCCACAACGTTGAGATGACTCCCTTGTTATACTGGATTATAAAGACCAAGAGAGCTTGAGATCAGAGGTGCAAATTCAGTGTATAACATTTCTGGCACGCCCGGTGGGAGCACACTGAAGTTAAGATCAAAGTCAAAAGGTGTTCTAGTTGGTTCATCTATATAAAGAGATTCAGTACACAAGGTCTATCAGTATAGACCCAAGCTCAGGGATTCCCCACCTTGGTGCCAGTGTATAACATTTCTGGCACACCCGGTGGGACTAAGAGCTGATCATCAGTTCTTTTCAAAGCTTTCTGTAACTACTATTTGGTGTGGACAGTAGCATTTTTTGCCTTTGGAGGCAAGTTCTAAGCACACCTGGTGACTCTGGAAAGTCTACTGGTTTCAAAGATCAAGTGCTGGTATGTTTCAAATCTTCCATTTTAAAATTCCAGTTAGTTATCTGAGTAGACATGTCAAGTTATTATGGATAGTCAGGTTATTCACCATCCTATCATGAGAGAAATGCTCAATGGGCTGGTCATCAGCCTTATCAAAGCCATCCACAGCCTACTTTTATCCCAAGCTTCTATGCAGATGCACAAGGCTGTCATTACATCCAACATGCCCCAAATGAATATGCCCTCATGCAAGACTATGAAAGGGCCCTCAAACAAGATCACCTATGGGCACAAAGGGCAAAACTGCAAATGCAAGGCTAGCTACCTCCTCCTATTTACCACCCACCCTCCCCTTCTCAGCCCAATTGGCAACAAACCCTAAAATTAGATTTCATGAAAGCACAAGAAGAGCTAAAGGAGAAATTGCTTGACCTAGTCAAGCAAGTGTCTGAAATCAGGGAGCAACAAGAGATGGAGGCTCAAATTTATGAGCAAGGGTTCATCCCTTATCAAGAAGATGAGGCTTTTATTGGTAAGCAACAAATGATTGATGAGCAATAAATGAGACAATTCCAAGAAGAGATAGATCACAGAGCTAGCATTGAGACAGCAAGGCTGAAATCAAAAATTGCTGAACAAGAGGCTTTTAGGCCTAAGATCCCAAGTTGGAGGGCCCATTTGTCTAAACCTTCTATGTCCACCCCTGAGCCCTCTCAATTTCATATCTCAAGTTTCAAGGAAAAAAATTCCTTTCAAGAGCTTGTGCTTGAGATTCAGCCTACCACTCTGCAAGAGCAACCTATTCAAAAAGGTTGTTTATCCTAGGAGGCCCCTCTGGTCTCTCAAAATGATCAAATGTGGAGGATACCCCAATGGACTCTGCCTCCTGGCTATTAGATGCCAAGTCTTTTCAAGGATACTACTCTAGTATCCGAGCAGGGACCTATGGTAAATGAGGTTTCATGCGATGGGGGGAAGGAATCTGAGGTATCAGTGCAGAGTGATGACTCTGATGAGGAGGGACAACAAGTTGTGGAGGAAGAAATGGATGCCGAGCCTATGCTCTTGGCTCATTTTTTTGATGAACTTCTCCTCTTTGTTGATGATGAAGAAGAGACCATACCATCGCCTATGGGTGAAGATCAATCAGAACAAGAGGTTCACCATCAACAGGAGGTTGATACACAAAAGGATGTTGTGCTTTTTTTTGCTGTGCTACCTATTTTTGAGCAGGATGAAAAAGTTATAAAGGAGCTATTCCTAGAAAAGAACATAGACGAAGGCCCTGAGGAGCTTGATTTCTCTGGTATCATGGAGGCCTTTTGTGATAAATTGAATGATGAGCCCCTATTCCTTGAAATGGAGGTTCAAATTTGTGTACCTATGGAAAGAGGCCTAGTCTTAGATTGCTCTCCTTTAGAAGGACTGCTGCATAAGCAAGAGTTGGAGACGATCTCAGATCCTCAAGATGTTAGCAACTTTGATGAGCCCCTGGCCTGTTCAAAAGAAGAGGATGATAGTCCCCTGACTAAGGATGATGACTTAACATGGCTATCTAGGATGGAAGACAACCATGAAGATAAAAAAGAAACCATCAAGGAAAGTACTACCATCAGACTTTCAAGAGGCTGCCCCATCAAGTACTTGGCCCAGAAGGAGTTTACCGAGGCCCCTTTACATGACCAATTAGAGGAAGGTAAACTTGATCTCATTTTTACAGAGGCAAGTCTTAATTATTTGATAAATATTTATGTGCCTCTAGTTCTTATCGTTACCCTTGTGCACTCAATGCAAAATGTCCTGATGAGGAAGGGTAGCTATTTTTCACAACCAATGACTGGTTTTGTTTGACCAGCTTCTGCACTGGTTAGTTTAGTTTTAGGTTAGGTTTCCTTTTTCTTCCATTTTTTTTAGAGTAGTTTCCTGCTTTTCAAGAAGTGCTTGTGCATAGGTTTCTGTTGTTGTCAAAGTTTTGTGTTTTGAAGTGACTCCATGCCCAATGGATATGTCAAGGCCACTGGTTTTCATGTCTAGTAGGCTGACATCCCGTAGAGATCACCAAAATGTTGCCCAAATTTTACATCCTATGCCATTTGGCCTGGTCTGCCCTGTTTGGCAATCCTCTGTCATGTTTTTCAGGTCTTCGGGGTCTTAACCTTGTTCAAATTCATAAAACCCTAAAAAACCCTAAGTCTTTCATGTGTTAAACAATGAAATATGCCCTAAGTCTTGGTGCGTTATGTTTTGCAGTTACCTTTTTCAAGTCACTTACGGCATGTGTCTTATTCAAGTCACCTCGTCGCGCTACCCCCAGCCAAATATTCCCTGTGCTTTCCTGACTCTGCTTTTTCATTATGTCACGTGGTCTCATAACACAGCAGCATATTCCTTCTGTGTTCTCAGACTTAGTGATCTCTTTGTAGTCGGGTAGTCGCAGAATGACCTTGTTATAGCCTTCAGTCGGGTGATCACGTGAAGTTTTCAACAGTTAAGGAGATGTCTTCCAACTTCACGATAACCTTTGGTCGCCTTGTTGCCTAATCACTAGAAATAGAAAGAAGGCATTCAGCGACTTCGAGACTAAGTATTCTTTTCCTTCAATCGCATAGTCTGGGAAAGATTTAAGGACATGATCAAACATTCAGCGATTAAATGCCATCCGTCAGATGCAAAGAGTAGAGAATCGAATGGTGGTCGCGAAGTCTGGGAAGCAAAGTGCCCTACAGAGAAATTCCTCCTGAATTGGTGATAAGGGGTAGTCAGGATGTCGCCAGATGCAGAAAAAGGGCACAAACAAACTGTTATGAAAAGGTCAAAGGCTTAGGACTTGGATCTCCTGACTTGGTGACTAGGCGTTGTCGCGTGGTCTTTGAACGGGAATTAAACATTCAGTGACTGGGAGATAACCGTGATGGTTTAAATAGCGGAGTTAGTCACAAGGTCTGGAGAAGAATGATGAGTTAGTGTTAAGTCCTCATGACTTTGACTTCATGTAGTCGCGTAGTCGGCTGACCATGAAATTTACAAAATGGCGGCAAGTTTTTCAGTGAAGATTGCTCGGCGGCCATGCTTTCAGTTTCAGGGCCCAGGTTGTTCAGTGTGCAAAGGTGAGGTATTTTCTCGGTTTGCAGTGTTTCCATAATTAATCAGAGGGTTCTAATTGCAGAAAATTATGCATAGAAAGGTCTGTTGATCCCTGATTAGATTTGTTTCAATATCAGTAAAAAAGGAGATTCAGGGTGCGACAAGTCAAAGACAGAAAGGCAGGGAGATATTTCTCAAAGGGGATGATCAGATTTTCTCAGAGATAGAAGGATATCATCTATTTTATCAGACATTAGAAATCAGATATTTTATAGATGAAAGATCAGGTTTTGAAAAGGTCAGAGGATACATTTTGGGGCTGCAGAAGAGTTATTGCAATTCAGAGACTTGTGTGACTCTTCTAGAGGGATAAGACCGCTTCTGTGAAGGGGAATTTATGTTGATATTTCCTGGTTGGCTAAAAGGCATAATTATGAGTTGAGGACTCATTGATGAGGAGGTTTGGGAGGCTGTCAGGGGTCACTTCTTGTCCTGGGAAGGTATGATCAGTTGGTGAGCATTCATGACAAGGCCTATTTGCAGAGTAGAACTGATGGACTCGGGTTGCTTGTCTGCGGGTATGATCAAGTACAGGGATGGGTGCGAAGGAAAAAATATGATCTGACCAAGATTCATCTTTGGAGCACATTTATGACCAGATTGGATTTGTTCGAGGGTGGATTATTCTATTGTAAAAATCTGTAACCCTGGTTAAGTTTTTGGGACTCCTGCCTGCGTGCAGTTGAGTGTTGTATTTAAGGTTTTTTGGGAGCCTTAGTGTTCAGAATAGGCAATTGTAAAGAGATTTTTTCTCTCAGAGATGAATTTGTGGCAATCTTTCCTCCCTTTTGGTTTCTTGCATTTGTGATTCCCATTGATGATTAAGACATTCTTGAGTTACTTGTGATGTTTGTTTCATCCTTGTCTTCACTATCTTGATTATCTCTTATTGGATTGAAGTTTATGAATGTTATTATGGAAATTGGGGTTCCTAGTCCCTCTCACTTTCTGTGCTTTTGTGTGTTACTACGTCTGATCTAATTTTAGATGTTTAGTGGGTATACTGCAATCCCTAGCAGTCTTGTCTCATTCCTACACCTAGTTGCAGAAAGGGATGTTTGTTTGCAGGTCATAGGTCGAGTCTTTTGTTTAGACCCTCCTATGAAATACTTATGCAAGCCTATCTAGTGAGTTGTGACTTAGTAGACCTGATTCCTGGATTGGTTTCATCCCTCTATACTAAGATCCAAACCGTAATTTTGGTGCACCACCTAGTAGGTAGTTTTCTTTCAGTCATTTCCCCTTTCATGCACTCCTTCTATCCCTTTCCCTCCAAAGTTTACTTTCTTGTAAAAGAAGTAAATTAAGGTGATTATCTAAGAGGAACCAGCCTAGAATCTGGAGGTCTCATCTCGGTTAGCATAAGGTCCCACAACCTTGAGATGAATCCCTTGTTATACTGGATTATCAAGACCAAGAGAGCTTGAGATCAGAGGCGCAAATTTAGTGTATAACAGTAACACCCCAAAATTAGCACCTAATAATCAAAAAATTTCGGTGTGTTTTCTTATCTTCGAAGTCCTATTGTACTAGGCAAATTCTTCTCCTAATTGACTTTAACTGACTGAGTTTCAAATGCAGAAAACCCAAATTTGCATGAATCTGACATTACATTTAAATTCCTATTTCTCAAATGATTATTAGCTAAAATCCCTATGATTAATTGATTTAATCCTAAAGTCCTAAGTGCTTTTAATTAAATTAATTCCACCCTCTTTGGCTAATATACATGAAAGGAATTGAAAGGTTATTTAATTATTGAATGAATTATCCTCAAAAAGGGAATTCTATAATTCCATATGAAAGGACACTTATGTGTCAATAATTCATTCTTTTATTTTAATAATATTTTCTTATTTGTCTCAATTGGAGAATGAAGAGACAACTGTTTCTTTTCAAGAAACTCTTCATCCTCTCTTCTTGGTTTTCTATAAATTGGACCTCTTTTCTTCATTAAAAAGATCTTTGTTTTTTAGCATCATTACTATAGGCAAATTTAGCTTTGATTTCATGCTTTTAGCTTACTTTGTTGCATAATTAGCATAATTTTCATTTGGAATTGAACATTGTTTAGCTTTCATTAATGGTCTATTTGTAGGAGCTAACAATTCAATCTTACGCTTTAAAATCTTTGTAGATTCATTTGCTAATCAAATTCTACCTTACAAGCATTTTCCTTTCTAAGACTTGAAGCATTTCAATTTCTTAGATTAATTGCATTCTCATTCTTAGCTTAATTGCAAATTCATACGTACACTAGTTTCATTTCATCTTCAATTTCACAGCTTAAATCATGTCTTAATTCATAGATGACATCACTTTCTCATAACTAGATGCATATTTCTCATAATTAATGGCTTTTTTTCATTTACTTGCACTATTAAATCCTCCATGTTAGCAATGGTTAGGTTGTTGGCTCTCGTTCTAAGGGTAAACTTCAACAATCACATCTAATTAGGAGGCAACAGGTCACTTCAATCGCATTTGCAGAGAAGACAATTCATGTTTGTCTTTGTAAATTCATCGATTGTGTAAGGACTATGTTGCGTTTGTGTTGAATCAAGAGGTCCACATTTAGCATACAACAGAATTATTGTTTGAGTTTTGGGTGGGATTAATGATTCCAGTGTCAGAGGGTTAGAATGCCCTAATAGTGAGATAGGAACCAAGTGTTTGTAAGAAGCAGATAGACCAAATGTATTGAGGCAAATTACAAGAAATCGACAGGACATGCAAGGTGGATGTTTGAAAAAGTGTTTTGATTTAATGATAGGGAGACCATAAAAGATAACAGGGACAGAATAAAGAGCCAAAAGTGTATCCAAATTAACTAAGACTTTCTAAGAAATTATCTTGCAAGCACCCACTGTCCTAGATGCGAGTTCCCAGATGCGATACTATAATTATGGGATGTGAGCCACTGATGACCCTAGATGCGAGCTTAAATATGAGATGTGACTATGTGCTGACTAGATGCGATCTAGGATACCAGATGCGAGCCTAGATACTGCATGCAATTTGGGAAATCCAGGATGCAATCTTATGATGTCTCTGTCAGTTTTAATCAGTTTTGAAAAGTTCATTTTGGAAGTGCGTGAAGCTTGTATGTTTGCAGTTTGATTTTTGAGACCCATCGGTGAGTGAAAAACACATGCATTGATCCAGGATTGAATGTTTTTGTTTGTTTGAAGATGTTATCTTTTTAATGATTTTTCAAACACATCAAATAGATTTGCATTGTTAGGAGGGTGAAACAGACACATATTTTTCCTATTCTCTA
This sequence comes from Thuja plicata, assembly GCA_018584345.1. Lineage (NCBI taxonomy): Eukaryota > Viridiplantae > Streptophyta > Pinopsida > Cupressales > Cupressaceae > Thuja > Thuja plicata. The sequence continues at coordinate 1,968,715 of MU225126.1, forward strand.
GGTGGAGGATGAAAATCTTTGCTCATTTACTTAGGTGTACACTCAAATACTAATCAGAATACAACCATCACCAAGCACGCAATGGCTCCAGTCATGATGTTGTATTAGTCAAATCCAAAAACAAGTGAGAGCATGATATGATAAGTGTCTTGGGGCAATTACTTTTTACCTTGCACAAAGATTATCACCCTTTCCGGGGTGAATCAAGAATTCTTTCAGTTGAAATTGTTGTATATTATTGGGCAATCCATTTGAAACCACCCCCCATAGTATTGCACAAGGCAAATTTGAGGCATATAACCCTATGAGTACCTGAATATGTGTAGTCTCATAAGAAATATTCAAGTGGCTCCACTCTACACATACCTAAGAATGTTCAAGGAATGATGTCAAAAATTCCATTAAAAAACTAGCTCCATTTTCTGAGGCTTTAGCCTTCGAGGAAGCCACTATTTATAGTGAGCTAGAAGGGTTGACGTAAAACCTGTCCTCACTTGGGTTTTCTGTGGGAGATTTTTTCCTCAACTGATAGGCCCTCTACTATTAAATATTCATATAAGGGATTGGTGAGCGTAGGACGTCTAGATTTCTGATTCTTCTGAAGAAGAAGAGCATACTCTCCTAATCCATGTTTTCTCCCAAAATAAAGTCAAGAAAATAGTTCATTCACTCAAGAAATGCTGTGCTTGATTTAGATGTTCCTATTTAATGACAACAAGATGCTTTAAAATAGATTTGCCTTGCTCAATTAACCACAATATTTAATAAGTATCTTGTTCGATTTCTGATACAAAATTAGACAATGAAGCTTGTTCAATTTGCCCACAATATGAAGTGCTTTATTTTTGTTCAATCACTGATCCAAAAGAAATTATACGATGAGATTTTTCTTGTTCAGTTAACTCCAAATTCCTCTCAACTCTTAAACTGATGTATGAGTTTCTGATTTTCCTCAAGAGAAAAAGACCATAGTCCTCTAGTCAGTTTATTAAAATATTAGAAAATGTATCTTACTGTTTAAAGCATTTAAAAATAGAGGTCAAGATGGGGGTTTGGAAACCTAAAAATTTGAGTTAGTTTTCATTGTTTCAACTCCCATGAAAAATGTTCAATATCAACCTGCAAACAATCTTTAGGCTGCCAAAAATGTCAAAAACACAACTGGTCAGGAAGTTAGGGTTAGGAAAATGAGGTGTGCAAATTTTCTAACCAGATGTGAGCCTAAAATAACTGAAAATAATGCATTTTACCAGATGTGACCCCTTTCAGCATATGCGATATTATATTCACCGGATTTGAGCTCAAACCAAAAATGATCCGGGAAATCCTGGATGCGAGCCTCTTTTTTGGTAGTGCGACAACGTTTCCCAGATGTGAATCCTTGTCACCAGAAATGATCCTGGATCTGAAAACTAGGTAGATCGATTAGTGGAAAATGATGTCAAAATGAGTTCAAATCTAAATTTGAGCCCCACGATGGGCGCCAGAAATGTGTGTGTGATTTTTGTACCTATTTAAGAAAGACACAACACTTCAATAGATCATTGCATTAGCTAAAAATGGCTTAGATGAGGATATAAAACCAACTAATATCGACCTATTGCTTTCTAACTAAGAATATTATGATTCATAACATAATAGCCCTCAGATTATGCTACTATCAGTGACATATATGACTTAGCATGAAAGATTTGGATTAAAACAAGCTATTTAATCATTAAGCAATGCATTCTAGCTCTAAAAATGGACATTATAAGAATCCATGGTAATGAAACTATGAGATGAAAATGAAGCTATCTAAATCTTAACAACATAAAAATGTATTTTTAATATGAGATGAAGGCTTATTTGCTCTCAAAAATGCCTTCTATTTATAGAAGAATAAGGAGAGAGAGGGGGGGAACAAGGTGCATTAATGGTGTGTAAGAAGAAATAAATTCCAAAGGCATTCAATAGGCATGGGGGAGACACGGGCTTAAGGAATATTCATTAATGAGGCATTAATGAAAGCCTTAAAGAAGCATGGGAAGGGTGTAAGAGGATGGCTTGAGAAAGGAATCTTGAGATTCCTTGACTTTCTCAAGTGGGTGGAGTTGTTAATAATTCCTTAATGGAATGTGACAACATTAGGAGGTGTGTTAGGATAGAATTAGAATTTAGAATTAGATTAGAATGGGGTGAATAGGTTGGGATGGGTTAGAAACCAGGGTAGAAGTGGTTGAGATAGGTTAGGTTAGGGTTTAGGAGAATATAAATGAAATGAATTAAACTTATTTAATTCATTCAAAAATAAGATATTAATTATTTAAACAATTAATTTCTTTTTAATAATTAATAGTACTATAGCTAATTAAATTAATTAGGCTAAGGGAATGGGTTATTTGCAAGTGAGCAATTGATTTAGGGATTATTTATTTCCTTTATAATTAAATATTATAGCTATGTTTGAATTTGTTCTGATTTAATTGATTTGAATTGTATGGCTATAATAGTTAATATAATTCAGTGATAAAAATCACATAGGACATCAAATTTGATTTAAAATGAACTATACCAAAGTAACAATGGCATGACATAATTGGGGGTATGATCACACTTAGGGAAAATAGGGTGTATAGTCAGAATAGACCAAATCCAGGTGGTTACACCTATTAGGTTCTATTAGGTCTTCATATCTATTAGGTCATATTAGGTCTTAAGGGGTACTATAAGGTATTTATGGTCCTGTTAAAGGGTTTCATACATCAGGGTTCAATATGGTTAAGGTTATATTTTAGGGAACTAATGTTAAAGTTTATGTTGATTTATGTTTTAGTTTAATGTTAGGGTTAATTTGTTAGATTTTTCAATGTTAGGGTTCAATATGGTTAGGGTTTCATGTTGAAAGGTTCAATATGGTTAGGTTTCATGTTAGGGTTTCATATGGTTAAGGTTTCATGTTAGACATAAATTCATATGGTTAAGGTTTCATGTTAGGGTTCAATACATCCATTAAGGTTTCATGTAACCTGATTCAATATGGTTAAGGTTTAATATTAGGGTTAAAATGTTAACTTTATGTTGATTTATGTTTTAGTTTCATGTTAGGTCCTTAATTTTTTATCTCTTTCATGTTACCTGGTTTCATGTTAGGGTTTCAAATCCAGTTATGGTTTTGTGTTAGGGTTCAACATGGTTAAGGTTTTATGTTAGGACCTTTCATGTTACGACCTTAATTTGTTGGAGTTTCATGTTAGGGTTTCATATGGTTAGGGTTTCATGTTAGGGTTTCATATCCAGTTAAGGTTTCATGTTAGGATTCAATATGGTTAAGGTTTTATGCTAGGGTTTCATGTAACCTTGTTCAATATGGTTAAGGTTTCATGTTAGCGTCAATAAATTACAATTTATGTTGATTTATGTTTCAATTTCATACCTAGGGTTAATTTGTTAGAGTTTCAACTATAAGGGTACAATATGGTTTTAAGGTTTCATACATTAGGGTTTCATGTTAGGGTTAATTTTAGAGTTTATGTCAAGATTTATGTTTTTATTTCATGTTAGGACCTTAATTTGTTAGAGTTTCATGCTCTAGGGTTTCATATGGTTAGGGTTTCATTTTATGGTTTCATATCCAGTTAAGGTTTCATGTAACCTGGTTTAATATGGTTAAGGTTTCATTTTAGGGTTAATGTTATAGTTTATGTTGATTTATGTTTCAGTTTTCATGTTTAGGATTAATTTGTTAGAGTTTCATGTCAGGGTTCAATATGGTTTTAAGGTTTCATGTTAGGGTTCAATATGGTTACCTGGTTTCATGTTAGGGTTCAATATGATTAGGGGTCCTATAATAGATCTTAAGGGTCCTAGGTATAGATTAAAGATTCATAATATGTCATCCACATGTGTTTTAAAGGCTCATACTTGGGTTCTTAAAAAGGTTTAAATGTCAATGTATCTTGGTCCTAAAGGGTCCTAAGGTACATGTACTACTTGGGTCCTCTAAGATTCTTAATGTGTGCTAGGACATGTACTAAGCCATGTAATATTTTAACATCTAACTCTAGATGAATAACATATATATACATACATAAAGCTCTAAAACATATACATGTACATAATTGAGAGAGAGAGAGAGAGAGAGAGAGAGAGAGAGAGAGATTCCTAATAAATTTACTAACTTTAAAAGTAATTTAAAACCAAATATTTTTAATTTCTAATATTTTGTACTATGGTTTTCTATCATTTTCTAACATGTACTAAGTTACAATTTTTTATAACAATTGCTAACATTATAATTACGATTTTCTAATTATAACTAAGTTATAATTTTTTAATATTTTCTTATGTTTTATAATATTTTATAATGTTTAGTAAGTTACAATTTTCTAATATTTTCTAATGTATACTAAACTTTATGATTTTCTAATATTTACTAAGTTACAATTTTATAATATTTTCTAATGTATACTAAACTTTACAATTTTCTAATATATACTAAGTTATGTAATTTTCTAATATTTTCTATTGTATGCTAAGTTACAATTTACTAACATTTTCTAATGTATACTAAGTTACAAATTTCTAACATTTGCAAACATAAATATACTATGATTTTTAATCTTTTCTAATATTTTCTAATATTTTCTAACATTTTACTATGATTTTCTAACATACTACTATAATTTTCTAACATATTCTAAAATTCAACTATCATTTTCTAACATTTCTACAAACTAAATACTATTTAAAAGAAATAATTAACTAAAATAAATATAAAACATACAATTTACAATAAAAAATGAGAAAAATGTGTGTACCTAATACTAGTAAAAATCACAAGAGGTCGAAAAAGAACAGGAGATGCTGACGTCGCACTAGTCATCACTAGTTCACTCTAAGCCTCAGGTCCACAAAATCTCAAAAATTGAATAGTAAAAATGAAATGGGTAGTCATAAATTTATACAAATTCTGGCGAAAAATGGCTTCGCAGGAAGTGTGGCTTCACCCAAAGTACCCTACATGGAATACTTCGAGTGAAGTCTTGGCTTCACGTGAAGTCCCCCACATAGGGTACTTCGTGCAAAGTCTTTGTTTCGCGTGAAGCCACCAACTTCTTTTTTTTTATAGAAATTTTGAAATCCTCCCTCCCCAAAAGTGGGACACACTATTGTGATTTCACCCTACTACAAATGAATGGGAGAATACTTATAAAATAAAAGTGATGAAACCCTGGATACACAAAACCTAATGCATGATTAAATTATCATGTCGTATGTATCATAATCATAATAAATGAGATAACTTAAGCTATTATTAGATAAATCTAGTAAAAGGTGAGAACCACGTAAGTTTATCTGAAGTATGTAAAGTAGTTAGAAATATACTTCTAACTTCAACATGCACTTCGTACAACTTTTTAAAGATGGCTTTATTAGGTCTTTTATTTCTATAAATACATATATTGAAAACAACATCACTAATACTTTCAAATTGCCTAATTTTCTTATATTATGATAGATCGGTGGGCTCAAGTCAATTCTTTGGGAATCCTATTTCCTTCACATTTTTATAATTTTAATTTTGGAGAGTAGTTTATTACATGTGGTTGTATTCATTTTATCTACTTGTAAGCAATCTATTTTTTGTTGGGATACTTAATCAAGCTTAGTCTATTTTTATTTATCATCTACTTGTTTTTCCTTCTTATGTTACATAAAGAAGATTGTTGACATGAAACATATAATTTATCTAGATAGATATATTTTATTATATATTTATATCATATGCCTTGATTTTCATTAGGTTTCTTTTTTAAATTTTAATTAGGTCTTTTTTTTTATTTGTCTCATTTCATAAAACTTAGATAAATAACCTAATTAATTTTACCCTTTTAATAAAATAATAGAACTTCTTAAGCTTTATTTTACAAAGTGTTTTGTCTTTATGTATAGATTATTTTAACAAATAGGTTTTGTAGTTTTTCATTAAAACATGGTCAACAAATTTATACATGTAACATACAAAATATTTAAATTTACAACAAGATGACATAAAAAATTCTAAGTCCACATAATAATTAATACAAAAATAGTCAAGATGTAGAATGAATACCAACAATCATGAAAGTTCCACTACAACAACAACATTGTACCAAATATGCTTGTAAAATATAACAGTTTATAATTTTTATATTAAATTTAACAACTAAATTCTAAATATCTCCATATAAAATCAATATCAGTAATATTGTTCAACAAACTTAAAAAGATAGGACAATATTTTATTTTTATAAAATACACTATGATGGGGAACTAGACTATTTTAGGAGAAGAAAATTTGAGTTCCTCAAAAGTGAGAACCTACAACCCTTTTGATGGCAATATTGGTGAGTGTGTAGAAAGTATGGAGGAGCTTGAACCTCCTACATATTTTGTGCCTACAGAGAGTCCAAAGGATGTGTGTGGTAGATAAATGGATGTGGGACCATATTCATATGTTTTATCAGAGGAGTACTCTATCCATTAGAGTCCCCCCTTTGGAAAATAAAAAATAGACAAAATTATTCAGCTCAAGATTTAATTCTAAAGAAATCTCTCCTGTGTTTCACAATATTGACCCTGGCTCTAGTACTTGTTATATTGTACTTCTAGATTGTTTATTTTTCAAAGGTGTTTTTTCTATCGATTGATCCTTGATTGTTAATTTCATTAGTCAGAGGCCTAATATGGACTTGGTATATGGACGGGTCATCAACAAAGGGAAAAGAAAATGTCATATTGATGTTTTAGCTATGGAAAAAGGGGTTATTTTTTCTTCATATTTACATGTGAAGAATATTAAAACATAATTTTAGCATGGGTTCCCTAGATTCTAAGGAGGGCCTTGTTGGAGTTTATGAAATGAGAACTGGGTTTTTTTGCCCCTTCATTGAGTTTGTGATGTTGCGCTAGTCTAGGTTAGGATTCCACGATTACCTCTAGTATTTTAGGATGAGGAATTATTCAAGGAAATTGTTGCTTCCTTTAGGGAGCTATTTTTCATGGATCCTAAATTAAAACAACCATAAAACAACTTGCTTCTACTATAATCTACATGATTATTAAACTTCCCTCAAATTTTCTGTTAAAAGTATCTATAATTTCTAAATTAGGGGCTTGGGATAAAATCATTGAATTCAAATTTACCCCTTTTAATTGTTTCTATTATAATAAAACTAGATACTAGACTAATGATTGTCCATTAAAGCATACCAAAAGTAGACAACCCAAAAAGGTCTAGAGTAAGAAAGAGTATAATAGCGAGTTAGGGGTGGATTTTAATGGGCTAGAGGAGGATTGAAACAATAATATCTTAGACTCATTAAATATGGTAGTTGGACCTAAAAATCCTAGATATAATCTAATGAGTAATGAAAAGAGTATTGATAAAATGACCCCTTCAAGGGAGAATTCAAAAGGAAAGGAAGGTAACAAACACATGGTCCCTTCTAGGGAGGCTTTAGAAGGAAATAAGAATAATGAACTGGTGCTCTCTTTTACAGAGGGTTTTGATGGAAATAAGGTTAAGAAGATTTGTATCACGAAGGTTCCTAGTATGATGAGTGGGAACATTGGGATTGACCTTTTGATAAATATTTCAAATGATTCAGAAATTCTACAAGTGGGAAGTAAGGATGTTTTCATATTGAAAGAGGATGATTTAGTCTCTATTTAGTGTAGAAATGGAATAGTGAATGATAAGGAGATCCCACTCTTTGATGAGGGAATTCAGTTCCTAATGATAGAAGGGGGGATTCAACTTCCTTTTCACTGGTTAAATCGAAGGTAATGAGGAAGAATATTGCTCAAGCTTCAACAATCAATAGTAGGAGAAAGAAAGGATCAAAGTGTGGCATGATTAATAAAGGGGTAGGAAGACCATATTTTATTCAAACTAGGGAAAAAATGAGCAAGGGAGATGTTGTTGATGGTTTACAACCGAATCTTCTAGAGATGGGCCTTACTGACTTTCATCCTTAATTGAAATAAATATTATCTCTTGGAATATAAGGGGGTTGAATCACCCCAACAAACATGATCTATTATCTAACCTGATAAGAGAGCATAGGGTAGATATTTTATTGTGTAGGAAACAAATCTCAACTTTGAATATTTCTAATATGAAATTAGCTTTCTTGAAAGATAATAGGCTTCATTATGTAGATTTAGAGGGTTCCCCTAGAGGTTTGGTTGCATTTTGGTACCCCGTGCTCTAGTTCAAGAGCACCTACCCTCAATTTTTGTTGTGAAAGGCCTTCAAATGATTGTGGGTTTTAGTAAAGAGGTTTAGGATTGGTTTTGAAATGTTTTTGTAAATTTTTGTTGTGTGTTGTGTGCAATTTGGACGAAGTGACCTTTATAATGTCATGATGGTCAAAATAGGACAAAATATGTTATTAATTACTAAAATACTTAGGGGGGTATTTTTAGAGTGCATTAAGCCCTAAGACATGTTTTTTGACTTTATGGAGCCCATTCATAGGGTTAAGGAATTGGATGAAAAAAACTCTTAAGAGATCTAAAATGTTTCTTGAGCAACTTTTGTAACTTTCCAATGTTGCTCGAAAACATTTTCTAAAAATTTTATTTTCTCCCAAATCAAGTAATGGATCATCCTAAACAGTTTTCATAGGTAAAAAAAACCTATGTAAGGACTTATATGTCCTTGTACTAAGGTTTGACCTTTCTGGAACTACATTTTACAAGAAGAAAAATAGTAGAAATTCTTAGTATTGTCACAGTTTTCATAGTTTCAGTTTAAAGGTATTGTAGATGTATATAAACTATTTATTTTGGTGTATTGTAAAACTTCAAATAATTATTTCCTTTCTCTACAAGTACTTAGTATAGGAGTTATGTCAGGTTTGAATATGGCTCCACAGTGAGCGTCCTCTATTGGATCATTATGGCCCATGGAGGATGGAAAGTTGAGTTATTTAAAAAAAAAATTTCCTTTTGTACAAGTCCTAAAAGTGATGGTGGCTACTTTTAATGCCTTTCCCTAGGGGACACTGCTAGTGCCCAGCTAGGAGAAAGAAGGTAAAAAACTTTGATTGGATGTAGGGTTGGATTAAATGGTATGATCTAGTGGATGGAGAGTGGTATTTAGGATTTGGGAAGACCATATAATCAATGGTGGATGTTAGTTAATCCATTTCACCAACTTCTTGTTGTAGTTGCATCAACTAGCACTATTAGCCCAAATTTTAAGGACTCTATCACAGAGGACGTTTAGGTACTATACAGACAGTTTTGGATCCCCTAACCCTAGAAATATTTCAATTTTTTCAAAAGGGTATATATATATATCCATGAATAGTCTGGGGGATATTTTTTTTTTTAAATTTGGGAATTATTGGGATTTATGATCCTAATTAGGGTTATAAGGAGTCACTAGCCCTATCCCTTGAAATGTGGAACTCGATGGATGAATGGTTAAAATATTTTCCTAAAAATTCAAGAATGGACTCTAGAGAAATGAATTAGAGTAATTCCTACCCTGAAAAGTGTATAGGAATGTTTTGTGGAATCTATGTTTGTAGGTTCAGTGAAGTGTGAATCCCTTTGTTGGTGGAGGGGACCTTGGAGTTATGGGAAAGAGAACCAAGTGTTCTACCCCTAGGTTATGGTTGAAGAATAAATCCTAGTAGGAATAGAAGAGAGACCTAGGAGTGAGTAAAGTTGACTTAGTTGAGGAGCCTCCCCATCAGATTGGTATTAAATCCCTTAAATATTTGGCCTAGGAAGGTATATGAGTGATCTTGAATTAGTGGGTGAGTCAACAATGGTGACCAATGCAGAGTTGGAAAATAAATTTGATGATCAAGAGGAGGAGAATAGACTCCAAAGAGAAAGACTTGCAAAAATGGAAACTAATCTTGATGAACTACAAGATAAGACAGAAGAAGTGAGAGAGAAGGTGAAAAATTAAAAAGGAAAAGGAAGGTCAGTGGAAGGAGAGGATCAAGTGCCAGAGTCTGATCCTATTTTGGAGGAAGAATCATTCCTCAGAGCTTTGAAAGTCATGGGAGGAAAATCACTAGAAGGTGTACTTAAATGTTTAGTGGAAAAATGGAGCCATAGGTAGTGATGGAGTGTATAGAAGGTTTAGAGAACCACATTGAGTTTGAGAATGTGATAGAAGCTCAGAAGGAAAATGTAGCCAAAAAAATATTGTGAGGGAATACCCTCACATGGTGTAAATTTGTGCAATATGAAAGACTAAAAGAAGGAAAGAATCAAATATCCACTTGCAAATGTATTGTTGCAAATATTAGGGATACCTACATCGCTGATGACTATAAGATACAACTGCACAACAAAAGGTAGAATCTAAGAAAAAGAGATTCAATGTTGAGTGCCTATATGATGGATTTTTATAAATATTTTTGAGATGCAAGTTGACAGAAGATGATAGCATAAAAATGGCACGTTATTTAAATGGGGTAAAATGGAGCCTACTAGAGGAAATAAGTCTGTTGACACCTACCATAGTGAAAAAGTGTTACCATTTGGATCTTAAAGTTGAAGATAAGAGAAAACATAAGTATGAAGCCATTAGTAGAGGTAGAGGAAGAGGTAGAGACTCAAGAGGTCACATAGGTAGTTATGGTGGTAGAAGTAATGAATCAAGGCATCAAGGGGATACAAAATTTATAGAGGAGACAAGTGAAACCAGTGTCAGAGGTAGTTATGGAAGAGGGAGAGGTCCTAACAATAGTGGTAGAGGAATATTTGGATGATCCAATAGAGGTTCCTCTTTTGCAAATATGAAATGCTAAAATTGCCACCAATTTGGGCATCCTGCATATAGATGTCATGACAAAGAAACATCTTCACAATCAAAGAAAAGATTTAATTATGTGCATTAAGATATCGGGAGTGTTAAGTCTCCTAAGGTCAATCTTGATTCATAGAGTGGAGAGATTTTGATGATAAGAAGATTTTTTATTAAAGTAATAGTTAGAGAAGAGCTTAAGAAGAGGAGATCACTCTTCAAGGTGAAGTGCAAGATTCTTGGAAAAGTGTGTAAGGTGATTATTAACTCAAGTTCAATTGATAATATTATCTCTAAGGAAGTAGTGAATAAACTTGGAATGACTAAGATACCTCATGACCATCCTTATGGGGTGACATGGTTGAATAAAGGACAACATGTCCTAGTGAAATATCAAGCATGGATTGAGTTTTCAATTGGGAAATACAGTGACAATATTCTCTATGATGTACTTGTTATAGATGATTTCCACCTTCTATAGGGAAGACCATGGAAGTTTGTTAGGAATTTCATGCATAATGGAGAGAAGAATTCAAATTCTTTTCAAAAGGATGGAGTGACATACAAAATCCATCCTTTTGTGGAGGAAGAAGGAGTAAAGGCTATACCTAATGTGTTGGTAGTTGGGGGAAAATAATTACTACTAGATCTTAAAAGGGAAGATGAAGAGTTTTATGTTTCCATGATGAATCCCAAAGAAGAAAAGACAAATGAAACTATACGCATACCTAATGAGGTACAATAACATATAGATAAGTACAAAGATATTGTGAGTGATGGATCACCAACAATCCTACAACCATAGAGATCAATAAGTTATAAAATTGAATTAATTCCAAGTGCATCATTTTCCAATAAGGTAGCCTAAAAAATGACCTCTGAGCACAATTAGGAGATCACCTGACAAGTGCAAGAGTTACTTGATCAAGGGATTAAAAAGAAGAGAATAAGTCCCTGTGTAGTCCTAGTGGTGTTAGCATAAAAAAGGAGGTAAATGGCGGTTATGTACAAATTGTAGAGATATAGGTATAATAACAATACTTTCTATAGGTTTCCAATCCCTAGGATTGAGGACATAATGCATTATCTTGTTAGGGATAAATATATCACAAAATTGGATCTAAAAAATGGATACCTTCAACTCTTGATTAAGGGTATGAATGGAAAATAGCCTTCAAGACTACATAAGGTTTGTATGAATGGCTTGTCATGCCATTTAGGCTTAGAAATGCCCCTAACACTTTCATGAGGTTGATGAATGAAATTATAAAGGAATACATAGGTTTTTTTGTGGTTGTTTACCTTGATGACATCCTCATCTTTGGAAAGACTAAGGAAGAGACCTTGAGCATTTGAATATTGTATTGGAAATATTGCAAGAGGAGCATGTGGCCATCAATTTTCAGATGTGTGAGTTTTTGAAACATGAATTTGTGTATTTTAGATTTTTTTTCTCACAAGGGATATTAAAGATGGATCCTAGAAAGGTGGAGGCTATACTGAACTAGCCTACTCCCACATTTTGTACTGAGGTAAGATTTTTTCATGGGCTTGCCCAATTCTATAGGAAATTCATTAGGGGTTTTAGTGTCATTTTTGCCCCAGTTTTAGATACTATAAAGGGTGGGTTGAAGAATAATTTTATGTGAACGAAGAAGCCAATAATGGGTTTGAGATGTTCAAAAAAAGGTAGGCACCCAACCCATTCTTGTATTACCAAATTTTGATAGACTATTTACCCTAGAGTTTGATGCTAGTATAAGTGTGGGAATTTTTTTAACCTAAGAGGGTAGACCAAGATCTTTTTATAGTGAAAATTTAATTGAGGAAAAAAAGAGGTATTCCTCCTATGAATTAGAACTCTATGCACTAGTTCAAGACCATAGGAAATGGAGACATTCTCTCCTACCCAAAGACTTTTTACTATTTACTAATAGTCATGCTCTAAGTTACATCAAAACCAAAGAGAAGTTAAACAATAGGAATCTTAAGTGGATGGAGTTATTAAAAGCCTATACTGTCACCATAATGAAAAAGAAGGGACAAATGAACAAGGTTGCTGATGCACTAAGCCGAAGGCTACTCACTTTTTAAGAAGTGCATTTGAAGATTATTGGAATGGAAATATTTAAGGATCTTTACAAAGAAGATGAAGAATTCTCAGAGGCCTATAAGGTATATATGGAGGTCAAAAATATCTTTCATGGTCAGTTTGTAGATTACACATTTTAAAATGGGTTGTTGTTTAGAGGAGGAAAATTGTGTGTTCCCAAGAAATCTATGAGAGATAATCTTATACAAGAAAAGCACAATGGTAATCTTAGTCGCCATTTTGGTCTCAATAAGAACCTTGAGTTAGTTTAGAGATTATAATAATAGCCTATGATGTAGATAGATGTGAGGAAGTATGTAGAACAATGTATGGTGTGTCAAAAAGCTAAAGATGTTTCTACCAATGCTAGATTATATAAACCACTACCCATTCCCAAAAGGCCATGAGAATGTATTAGCATGGACTTCATTATTGGACTACAAAGGAAAAGCACTAGGATGGATAGTATCTTTGTAGTTGTTGATAGGTTCAGTAAGATGAGACATTTTATTCCATGCAAAAATACACGTGAGGCAAGCTACATAGCTGAATTTATTTTTAGAGAAAATGTTATCCATGGATTTCCCCTTAGTATAGTCTGAGACATATATGTCAAATTCATGGGACATTTCTAGAAGACATTATGGAAGAGGATAGGAACTAATCTATCATTTGGGTTATCTTATCATCTCTAGATAGATGTCCAAATAGAGGTCATAAACATGGTCTTAGGAAACCTTTTGAGGTGCTAGATAAAGGAATATAGATAGGTGTGGTATCAAGTCCTACCACAGGCATAATTTGCCTACAATAATAGTGCAAATAATAAAATGGGTAAGAGTCCTTTTTTTGTGGTGTATGGGGTTCATCCTAGAGGTGTTTGTGAGCTTAGAGACTTGGGATGCATGCAGGGGAATAGGGGACATGTTAAAGACTTCACCCAATCAATGAAATAAGTGCATGACCAAGTCAAATAGACACTCACAGTAGAAACACAGAGATTAAAATCCAAAGTGGATGCAAATAAAAAGGATTTGAAATTTGAAGTTGGGGATTTAGTGATGATACATTTGGGTAAGGCCAGGTTGAAGAAAGGAATATCTATAAAGTTGCAGATGAGAATGATAGGACCATGCAAAATATTAGCTATGTATGGACAAAATGATTACAAAATTGATCTACCTCTTGAATTGGGAATCTTACAATTGTTCAATGTTCAGGACATAGTTTAATACAAAGGCCCACTACCAAAGGATCCAGAGACTACTAGTTATGTGGAAATATTATAGTGGATGTGCCCTTACCAACCATGAGCAAGCCACAAGTAGAGAGGGTACTAGAATACATGACTAAAAAGAGGACCATACATGGTTAGTACATGAAACATATTATCAAGTGGAAAGTGGTTCCTAAGATAGAGGCTACATGGGTTGCAAAGTCATATTTCAAGAAGTTGGGAATAGATCTTTCATTATTGCCTCCATCTATAACTTAACTTCTTTATTCAGGGGAGCATGGTGCAGGAGAACCTACTCTCAATTTTTGTTTTGAAATTCCTTAAAATGAATTTGGGTTTTATGAAGGTGGTTTAGGATGGTTTAGGATTGGTTTGAAATTTTTTGGTAAAGTTTTGTGTTGTGTGCAATTTGGTCCAAGTGACCTTTGTTATGTCCTACTGGTCAAAATGAGACAAAATATGTTATTGAAAAAAAAATTCTTAGGTGGACATTTTTAGAGTGTATTAAGCCTTAAGAAATAGTTTTTGACGTTATGGAACCCATCATAGGGTTAAGTCATTGGATGACCAAAAATTGTACGAGATGCAAAATGTTGCTTGAGCAACATTTGTAACTTTAAAATGTTGCTCCACAACATTTGCTAAAAAGTTTATTTTTAACCAAATGCAATTATGGGTTAGTTTGAATAGTTTTCATAGGTCAAAGTGACCTCTTTAAGGACTTATATGGCATTGTAAAAATGTTGGAACTTTCTAGTTACATTGTACAAGAAGAAGAACAATAACAATTCTCAGTATTGTCATAGTTTTCATAGTTTTAGTTTAAAGGCATTGTAGATGTATTGAGATATTTGTTTTGTTGTGTTGTTAAAATTCATGTAGTTATATCCTTTCTCTTAAATTACTTAGTATAGTATTTAATTCAATTTTGAGTGCTCATTTTGAATTCAATCTCTACCAGACTGTTCTCTTCCAATGAAGGAGTCTACCTTGTAAATATGGCTCCATAGTGGGTGTCCTCCATTGGATATTTGTGGCCCGTAAAGGATGGAAATTAGAGTCCTTGTAAAGTTTTTATCCTTTTATGTAAGTCCTAAAATTGATGGTGGATATTTTTAATGCCTTTCTGTAGGTGAGATTGTGCGTTCCCAGCTACGAGCAAAAAGGTAACATACTTTGATTCGATGCAGGGTTAGATTGAATGGTATGGTCTAGTGCATGGAGATTGGAGTTTAGGAGTTGGGAAGACCCTATAATAAATAGTGGAGGTCATTGAATCCATTTCACCAGCTTCTTGTTATATTTGCATCAACTAGCCCTATTATACAGACAGTTTGGGATCGCCTAACCCTTGAAATATTCCAAGTTTTCCAAAAGGGTGTCTAGATCCATGACTAGTTTAGGGGATTTTTTTTAAAATTTAGGAGTTATATAGGAGCTTGATTAGGTCTAGAAGGAGTCACTATCCCTATCCCTTAAAATTTAGAACTCAATGGATGAATGGTTGAACTATGGTTATAAAACTTCAAGAATGCAGTTTAGAGTAATTAATTAGAGTAAGTCCTACGTTGAAAAGTGTCTGTGAAGGTTTTGGTGGAATATACCTTTGTAGGTTCAGTGAAGTGTGAATCCCTTTGTTTGTAGAGAGGCCCTTGGAGTTAGGGGGGAGAGGACCAGGGGTTCTACCCCTATGTTATAGTTGAATAATAAACCCTAGTAGGTCTAGAAGAGAGACCTAGGAGTGAGTCAAGTTGACTCAGTGAAGGAGCCTCTCCATAAGGCTCATTAAATGTCTAGTCATTTTTTCATCCTTAAACCAAATTGCTACTATATTTAATTGTATAAATGATCAAAAGTTGTGTTGGGTGATATCAAATATTTATGCTCAGAATAGTAGAGTTTCTAGAAGACTCCTTTGGGACTCTCTGTCGACCATCATACCTATGATTGGAAATGAGAAGTGGATAGTTATGGGAGAATTTAATACTCCTCTATATAGTTTAGAGAATGAGGGATGAGTTTCAATTGCTTCTGATAGCTGTCAGGACTTGATGGATTCCATAAAAAGGAATTGATTATTAGATTTGAATTTGTATGGTGCCTTATTTACATTGTCCAATAGATGCATGGGAGAGGATCTTATTAAAGTTAGGATATATAGGGCCCCTTTATCTCTTTATTGGTTGAATCTTTATGATTGAATATTATCTTATCTAATAAGCATTGGCTTGGATAATTTGACTATTTCTTTGGCTATTGATAAATTATTTAGAAAAAATAATTTCACCTTTAGATTTGAGAAAATGTAGACTCTGGATCCTAATCTTAAGTCCAAAATCAACAATTGGTGGGTTGTTGATATCTAGGGTACTGCTATGTATGATGTGGCTAATAATTTTTCTATTGTAAAATATAATGCTAAAAAATGGAATAAATCTTCTTTTGGGCATATTTTTATTAATAGGGAAAAATTTATGAAAGATCTTGATATTGTTAAGGAGAAAATTCAATCCCAAGGAGCTCCTAGGAATCTCATCAAGTAGGAAATTTTGATCCTTTCCAAGTTTCTTGGTCATAGAGAGAAGGAGAAATAATTTCGGAAGCAAAGCTCTATTTGGTTAAAAATAAAATATAGGAATGCAACAATTTTCCAAACAAATAGTCTTAAACATCTAGCCACTAATAAAATTTTCTCTACCAAATTCAATGGTAGGACCTTTTAAAAGGAGGAGGACATTGTGCAAGATGCCACAAATTATTTCTGATTGCGACTATCTAATAATCAATCACTTGATGTTGATAGCCAAAAATGTTTTCTTGATGAAATTCCCTCTAAGAATTATCCAAACATTAATTGTATCCTTACTAGGATTCTGTTTAAGAAAGAAGTCTTGGATTTTGTTTTATCCTTTGAAGGAAAGAAGGATCCAAGGCAAAAAGGGTTGCCTATGTTCTTTTTTAAAATATAGTACCTGATATTTTTGGTAGATACATTATTGTAGCTTTACAAGATTTTTTGGGGGCTAAATCTTTGTTGAATGAGCTCAATGTTACACCTATTGTTCTAGTTCCTAAAAATCATGGAGCTGATTCATTTCATGATTTTACACCTATGAGTCTCTAAAATTATATTTATAATATTTTCTTATCTAAAATCATGGTCTTGAGATTGAAGTCTATTCTCCCTTATCTCAATTTGAGGTATAAAAATGGTTTCAACCCTCAAAGATAGATCTTGGATTCCATCTTAACTATTCATGAGAATATCCATTCTTTATTTATCAATAAGAAGGTTATATTTTCTTTGAAGATGGATCTTCATACAGCTTATGATAGGGTTAACTTTAATTTACTCCTTAAAGTTATTGAGCTTTTTCTTTTAATGAATCTTTTGTGAGGATTATTATGTAGCTAATCACTACTCCTAAGTATGTAGTAATTGATAATGCTTTTTCAACTCCCTTGTTCTCATCTACAAGAGGTCTAAGGCAAGGGGACCCTATTTCCCTATTTCTTTTATTATAATTGTAGAGACATTTGGAAGATTCATTTAAAATAAAACAAGGCTTGGAAATTTAAAAGCCCTTGATTTTGTGTTTGTAGACTATGTTTATTATCCTAAATAATTTGTTGATGATACCATTATAATGGGTGAAATTGTAATTTATGAAGTAGTTTCCATGAATAAAATCATTGGATGGTATCAATCTTCTTTTGGTGAAAGGATTAGTTTTCCCAAAAGTTCTACTTTTTAAAATTAAATATGCTAAAGAGAAGGAAACGAAGGATTGCTCATATTCTGGAAAGCAAAAATTGATACTCTTCCATCAACTTATTTGGGTCTTCTACTATGTGCTAATAAATTTCCTAACTCATTCTCGAGTAAGATAATTGAGAATTTTTTGTTGAGGATTGTTGGATAGAAATAAAAACTTCTTAGCTAGTCTAGTAACCCCCAACTAATTTAATATTCCAAGGAATTTTATTTCACGAGGTTATTTAATTTTCCAAATAAGTTTATTTAGAAAATGAAACAAATCCAAAGGAATTTCTTATTGTCTAGGACACAGAGAAAAACTAGATTACATCTCATCCCTTCAGTTCAAGTTTTCCTTCTGAAATACCTCGTTGGGTTAGGTATTCAAATAATCAAGGAATTTAATAAATATCTTCATGGAAAATAATTTTGGAGAAGTCTTAGAGAAAAGAATGAGTGGATTAAGATTGTACATAATAATTTTTTACAAGGATTTTATAATTTTAGGGAGATGCTGGTTGACTAAGGACCTATTGTACAATGCTCGACTTCACAGAAACATATATCTTGATTGAAGGAAAATATTTACAAGGATTTGAGATGGTCTCTTAGGTTTGTGAGAAGGATGTATATTTGGGGTAAATGGTGGCTTCATGAGGAACATCTTGCTCTTACCCCTTGGGTGGCCCAATCAGAAGGGTTGGTTGCTTGGTGGCTGATCCTATCCATGAATATACATGGTGTGATCTAAAGGATGTGGATCCAAGGCCTAACATAATTTAAATGATTCTTTATTCATTTCATATTCTGACTTCTACTAATTAAGATATCTTAGTTTTGGATTTTTCATTAGATTGGAAGTTCTCAGTCTGGTGTGAGAGTTCCAAGGGCTTGCTTGTACAATTAACTAAGAAGATTTTTTTTGTCTTCTTCAAGGATCCTACTATCCTCTAGGTCCTTATTAGGGTTAGGTGATTAACTAAGTACTAATCCCACTCTTCTCCAAGAGTCTCACACTTGTGCTTCACCTTTGAAAGACTAACACCCTAGTAGTTACTTCACTTCCTCTCCTACACTTAGAAGGATCTAAGTGTCAAATCCACTCTAAAATCCATGAATCATTACAGGGGTTTCCATCATCATGTAGAAAGACCATCTAACCCAATTTGACTCCATTTTTGAGGATCTCTTAACCCTTTGAAATCGAGTTCCAACTTTAGTCTCAATGAGGCCTAATTGGGCTAGTTTCCCATGTAGCCTTTCACAGTGACCTTTTCCTATTTCTTGCAAAAATTTTCCAAAGAACTTTAAAATATAAAACCATATTCAGATACCCTTTATCCTTTTACAAGATATTTTGAAATTTTTAGTCTCCTAGACCCTCTATACATACGGTACCTATAATCTAGGTCCAATAGGGCTAATAGGGCTAATTTTTAGGACTGTCTACAACTTAGTTTAAAACTTACTCAAAACTTGGTCTTAGTGATTGGTATGAACTCGACCATCACAGTATATTAGGATAAGACTAAACCCTAACTATAAATATACTTAGTCCATACAGTACTTTCTTCCCCTACATGAAACATGCCAATTATTCTATCCTAAACTACTAACCGGGCACTGTCAGCTCGCATACGGCTTAGTAGTAAAAATTGGTCTCCATCTTTCTAAGACTCCTAATATTTAACATATGTACACTACTAACTCCCCTTACATATCCATCCATCCTTAGGTGTTTCCCATGGCTATATTTCATGGGGGAGCCATGAACTGACTGACTGGTCAGGACAAAACTAGTGGACTCACTAAACACAAATTAATTTAACTAAGACCTCATACTATCTCAAAATGAATAAATTATTCAATGAAAAATGTTTGTAACTATCCTAGGAACACAAAAAAACCATTAGTTCAGAGGTTTCAATCCATAAGATGGCATTGTCACAATGAAATGCATGGGTTTCATAGACAACCTGAATTGCAGAATATATTGCTCCTTCCAAACATGCTACAATGAATGGCTCCCTCTAATATTTGAGTCCTTGGGTAACATTAGATGTCATCTGTCATGCCCCAAAATCTGGGCATTAAAACCTTAACCTATTGAACTTAAAAATTTCATTTAAACATGATATATCAACTATAGGAAATGAAATCCTTTCAAAACCTTTGCAAATTAAATTAATTGAAAGATCAATATAGAATAACAACATCAATTAGAGTAATAGTTCTTGGGGTTATTTTTTTCCACTACATTAAGTAAAACAACTATAAATTCATTTTGATAACAATAATTTCAAATAAAAGTCCAAATAAATATTTTATTAATATAAATAAACCTACTCTGATTCCAAAATTACAAGAAGATTACAATTTCCAAAACCCTTTTCAAATTTTACAAGGGAGAAACTTGAACATAAAAAGACTTTGAGGTAGAAATTTCATCCAAGACACCAAGACTCCAGCTAAACTTTTAGAAGCTTTCTCTGAACCTGCAAGAACATCAAGGTTGACCATGGAGGCTCACCTCCCAACCTAGGCCTTTACAAGGCCATCCCCAAGCTAGGGGTTCTAGAACTGAACTAGGATACATACACACATTACAACCAAAAAATTGAAAATAGTAGCACAAGAAAATACCCAATACCCAAGGATAAACATCACTCTCCAAAAGACTTGAAACAAAGGGGTGAAAGAGCACTACCACAAGAGGAGAAAGCCAATAATATAAAATATGTACACTAGGAATAGGCCACACATGGGCTCAAAATTCCTAAGTACCACATATAAAATCTTGTTCCATGGCCACACATGGACTCATGAACAAATTTCTACCCTTCACCTCCATTCCCTACAATGGAAACTGGAGTAAATTTACCTTTCTTTCACAAAACAAGTTATTGCTTCAAGCCTTCGAAATTTTCTTTTGAACCCCAAATTCCTTGGGAATATATGCGTGGATGTCTTCTACATGAACAACACCTAACAGAGTTTTGGAGAAAGATCTTTCCACATCATCCAGTATGGATTTAAATGGATGCTTCTTAAATACAAATCTCTTCCTCTCAGCAATGTCAAATACAACTAGAGTTGCCATACTTACTTGACGATTCATTAAATAGGGTTTCACAAAAATTTGAAATGACATGGCTACTAGGGTTCCGTTCAAACTTCTTAACCACCAAATCTATTATGCTTTCATGCTTTGATGCTCACTGCTCATGTGCTCTCTGAATTCTATGATCTTGAATGCAAATGTGAAGAAGATCGAACACTTACATCTTTTTATAAAAGTTACTGGATTTAATATTTGTAACCGTACATAGTTTTCACAGATAATTCCAAACTTTGTTCTAAATGTATTATAGACAATGTGTGTATTCATACTGCTATATCATGTGATCATAAGCATGAATCCATAGGCGCATACTCGGAGGTGAGTATACCAGCTACGCAGGGGTTCCAAGCTAGAATAGCTCCCCCTAAGACCAAGAAGGTTTATTCAACCAGAAATAGAGGATGCATCCACTGTGGATGCATCAACTAATTTTCTCTCTACATTGTCCTTCTTTACTTCAACCCAAATGTTTCTTGAATCTTCTTTTTCTTGAAAAAACTTGACTTCTCCTTCTTGTTCAAATAGTGATTTCTTAGGATCCTCTTGTTTTTGAGTTCTAGTTCTACAGAACCTTGAGATGTCTCCATCCTTTCCACATGTGTGAAAAAAGATATGAGGTCTGATGTTCTTGTTCATCATGCTGCACTGCTTTTATATATGTCCATTGTAGTTACATATCTTACATGTAATGTTCTACAAATTTCTTTGAGGTTGATTTCTCTAATTATTTTGATTCATTCTTCTCTGATTCTGCTGTGACTGATTTCTTTGATTTGTTCTGCAATGTATAGCCCTGTGACCAAACTTATTACAGGAGTAACAATAACCATTGAAATCTCTTACCTCTTTGAAATCTCTTGCCAAATGACCATTTTTATTACATGCATAACAATTTATATTAACTTGCTTGATTTCTCCTTTAGGTGGATCTATTTTAATCTCTGCAACATTTTCAACTTTTTTTTCTTTCTTCTAATGGATTTATTTCAATTTGTGCTACATAGTAGCCAAGACCAGTAGTGTCACCTTTTAGCTTTTTGCATTGAGCTGAGATTGAAGTAAATCAAAATTTGTGTGGAGTTTATCAATCTTATCCTTTTCTTCTATTAATTTAGGTTCCATCTTCTTCTTTATGTTTTCCAATTCCAAGACTTTCATGTTTTCTTTCAAAAGTTCATCTTCTAATTGTTTTCTTTATTTGATCTTTTCTTCAATGGTAATTTGACTGTCTGTTAGATGTTCATCCAGATTTTCAATTTTATCTTTTAGATACATGTTCTCTTCATTTATCTTTTTGACCATTTTCCCTAAATCACTTATAGAACAATCTTTCAAATCTTTTCTCAATTTCTTGATAAGCATTTGTGAGCCATCAACTTTGAGTCTAAGTTCTTCATTTTATTTTTTAGATCTGTCAAGATCTTCGAGAGCTGCTTCAAGATTTTTTTTTAAATGTTTTTCTTCTGCCGAGTCCATGATCTCCTCAAGTGGTTAAAATTTCTTCCAGAGGACCAGAGCTCTAATACCAATTGTTAGAAACACTGAGAGGGGGGGTGAATCAGTTTTTGTCAATTTATTATATTTTAGCAACTTAAACATAAATCAAACATACATCCAATGAAGCTCAATACAAGAACACATAACACATGATATGTTTATGGGGAAACCTTGATCAGAGGAAAACCCTGGTGGTAATTAGTACCCACAAATATTGCACTATTATAATGAACCTGTTAAAGTTCCTTTGCCCTTTTAGAAGTAGTCTTTACAATCAAAGTACAATGACCCTATTAGGAGTATTAGACCCTATTAGGAGTCTATTAAAAAACCCTATTAAAGGTATATGGCTTGTTTCTCAATAGGATGAAGGCTACAACCTTCTGATAGTTGATATACACTATATCAAAAGTGAACTGTTGTGATGACACTACTGTCTGATCAGTTATGTTTATGCGCTGATGCTCTTACTCTCTTAAAGAGATTTATCTCATACTGAATTCATTATACTTCTCTTCTATAACTTACATCTATATATATTTTACACTTGTAACATAACTTTATATTACATACTTATATGTTCATACCCAAATAGACGCGAACCAAAACAAGAATTATGGTCGGCCCTAAAACATAATATACAACGCTTCCAAGCAAGTTGGCTTAAGCATGTTTACACCAATACTAAAGAAATTATTAAAAACATATAGTCAAAGGAACTTGGCCGTTACATAACAAAATAATATACACTGATCAAAACACTTCGTCGGCTTTCATGCTCTATCTTCTGGATTGCTGGTCTACTGATCTATCTGTAACTTCTCCGTACTATCATTCTGTACCATGCATATCTAGACTTAGTATGTATACATCATATAGAACATATATCTGAATGCACATACTCTGATTTAGTCTCTCACACATGCACTAATGTGCTAATTGCTATATATCTTTGTCTGTCCTATTTTCCATACATAGTCATTTTATCTTCTAAGTTATCTTAGACAGAAACTTAGTATGACTTTGTTTCCATGATGACAACACAAAATAAATCATGCATCCTAAGGAAGTCAACTTTCCAACACCATGACCATGTCTCTTAGATTGAACTGAATTATTCTCCTACTCTCATCAACCTTGGTTTTATGTTTCAAGGTGTTATGTGTCAAAGTTTTCCAGATTGTATCATGGATCTCCTATATTGCATAAGAAAAATAATATGCATATCCACTTTCCTTCACTCCATCTTTAAAGTCTCTCAAGTCATAAAATCCTCTAGGATGTAATCCATATACTATCTCAAAGGGGATCTTCCCTGTTGAGCTATTGATGGTGTCATTGTAGGCATATTGAGCCTGTCCAATCAATTGATCCCATTGCTGTCCATATTCCTTGGTCAAGCATCTTAGTATATTTCCAAGGATTTTATTCACCACTTCAGTGTGAACATCAATTTAGGGATGGTAGGTAGAACCAAAGGATAAATTAGTGCCTAATCTTTGCCAAAGAGTCTTCCAAAAATGACTCATAAATTTGGTGTCTCTATGAGACACAATGCTCTTAGGTAACCCATGGATTCTTACTATCTCTTTGAAGAAGAGGGAGGCTATTTGGCTAGCATCATTAGTGTTCTTGCATGGCACAAAGTGAGCCATCTTACTGAATCTGTCCGCAACTACATAAACACTACCCATGCCTTGTCTTGTCTTTGGTAACCCAACTACCAAATCCATGCTCAAACAATCCCAAGGCCTAGTGGGAATAGGTAGTGGTTGATAAAGGACATAATTTGAAGAAGTACCCTTGGCTCTTTGACATACTATGCTACTTTCCACATACCTCTTAACATCAAGGTTCATCCTCAACCAATAGTAGAACCTTTGGACAAGTTCTTGAGTCTTAGTGATCCCAAAGTGACCACTCAATGCACCATTGTGCTTTTCTTGGATTAAGTTATCCCTAATAGAGCCTCTAGGGACATATAACTAATTTCCCTTGAACAAAATATTACTTTGCAAAGTGTATTCAGCATACTTACTATGCAAATGGTTCTTATATTTAGTACATACCTTATAAATGTCTGAAAAGTCCTCATCATGAACATATAGATCCTTGAAGTGATCTATTCCCATGCTCTTCAACTGAATCTCTTAGATAGTGAGAGCTCTTCTAGATAATGCATTTGCTACTTTGTTGAGTACTCCTTTCTTGTTCTTGATATTAAAGTTGTATCCTTGTAGATATTCCACCCATTTCATGCGCTTGTGGCTCAAATTTTCTTGAGAATTTAGAAAACTTAAAGCTTGATTGTCTGAATAGACAATGAACTCCTTGGGCAGAAAATAGTGCCTCCACTTTCTCAAATCTTGAACCAATGCATACATTTCTAGATCATAGGAAGAATACTTCTTCTTTTCTTCACTCAACTTATCTAAATGAAATGCTATTGGTCTACTTTCTTGGATTAGGAAAGCCCCAATAGCTATGTTTCTTGCATCACACTCAATAGTGAAAAGATTCTCAAAGCTTGGCAAGAATAACATAGGTTGAGTAGCAATGTTTTCCTTCAACAACTCAAAGCTCTTCTTGGCTTGTTCATTCCATGCAAACTTGGTCTTCATACCTACTTTGATTGTGTCCAACATAGGAGCAAAAATAGCACTAAACTACCTTATAAACTTCCTATAATATTGAGCAAGGCCATGAAAATTTCTTACCTATATTGCTATCCTTGGAGAAGGCCAATTGATGATGGATTCAACTTTACTCTTGTCTATTTTCATATTTCCATGAGAGAGTACAAATCCTAGGTACACTAGCTCTATTTTGATGAACTCACACTTCTCCAAGTTAATTATTAACTTATCTTCATGTAGCTTCTTGAGTACTAATTCCACATGCTTGAGGTGTTCCTCTCTTGTCTTACTAAAGATGAGTATATCATCTGAGTACACCACTACAAACTTTCCAATGTGGTCTTTCAGTACTTCATTCATCAACCTCATAAAGGTTGATGGAGAATTTGATAGGCCAAATGGCATGACTATCCATTCATATAGCCCTTTAGTAGTCTTGAAGGTTGTCTTCCATTCATCTCCTTCATTCACCCTTATCTGATGATATCCACTTTTTAAGTCCATCTTTGTGAAGTATCTTGCACCTCCTAGACAATCCATCAAGTCTTCTATCCTAGGTATAGGGAACCTATATATGATAGTGATCCTATTAATGGCTCTAGAGATAGTACATAATCTCCAAGTACC
Organism: Thuja plicata; assembly: GCA_018584345.1. NCBI lineage: Eukaryota > Viridiplantae > Streptophyta > Pinopsida > Cupressales > Cupressaceae > Thuja > Thuja plicata. The sequence continues at coordinate 1,994,480 of MU225126.1, forward strand.
TCAATTCTTAGGGGCTAGGATTGAGGGTACAACACAAGGACTAATACTCATCCTTATAAGACCTTGTTCTAACAACTCTTTAATTTGCCTAGCTATTTCCTCATTTTGTTGAGGGGTCATCTTGTAGGCTACCTTTTTGGGTAGGGTAGCTCTAGGAATATGGTCAATCTTATGGCTTATGGGTCTCATAGGGGTTAAGGTTGATGGATGTCCATCACTTACTATACCTTCATACTTCTGCAACGTATCTTGTATCTCTTGTGACAGCTCTGTTCTCTTAACCGTTTTGTCTTCAACTTCCCTGGGCTTCAACATTAATGCAAATCCAACACCTTCTCCTTCCTCCATGGCTTCTAAGAACTCTTTTTCACTCACCATTAGCACATTAGGACCTATTGTCTTGACTTCTGCATCTTCTAATAATGGCTGAATTTTGAAAGTCATATTTTCCTTCTTAAAAGTATAGGAGTTCTTCACTCCATCATGTAAAGCTTGGCAATCAAATTGCCATGGCTTGCCTAGGAGAAAGTGACATGCATCCCTGGGTAGTACATCACATAGTACTTTTTCCTTATATCTCCCTATAGAGAACTCCACCCATTCTTTCTCATTCACTAAGACATGATGTCCCTTATTGAGCAATGTTACCTTGTAAGGATGAGTGTGAGGCATCCTTGTCATGTTTATTTTGGTGACTACCTCCTCTAATACAATATTTTTAGTAGACCCTGAGTCAATGATGACTCTACATACTTTACCCATCACCTCACATTTGATTCTAAACAAAGACCTCCTTTGGCTTGGCTCCTTGATCAATGTTCTCCTCATCATGAGGATCTCACCTTCCTCTAAATTTAATGGCACTTCAAGATGTTTATCAGCTGCATTTGTGTCTTCTTGGACTAGATTAGTCCTCTTATTACCTCCTTGATAAGTACAACCCTTCTCTGTACATCTATAGAAGGGGTGCCCCATTTGATTACAATGGTAACATTTCATATTAACAAAGTAGTTGCCTCTTCCTTGTCCACCACTTCTACCTCTAAAACTTGAGTTCCTTCCTCTACTACCTCTACTAGAACTTCCCTCTTTCTTATCATTGTATTTGAATTCTCCTTGTGTCCTTGATTCTGAACTCCTTCCACCATAGCCACCTCTTTGTCCTCTACTATCTCTTCCCCTACCTCTTCCTTTAGAACTTTGTCCTTGTTTTCTTTTGCCTTTCTACTCTATCTTCAAGGCCATTTGATAGCATTGGCAGATGGTTTTGAAGTTCACTAGACTCATGTCTTCTTGAATAGACCATTTGAGTCCATTTATATACCTAGCTAGCTTGATGGTTTGATCTTAAACCACTTGTGACCTTAAGCACAACTTTTGGAACTCTTCAGTGTATGCTTGGACATCCAAATATTTTTGTCTGAGGTTATGTCTTCTTCTATGTAGCTAAACCTCATAATCATCAGGCAAGTAAGTCTGCTTGAACTTATTCACCATTCCATTCCATGAGACTATAGGACTCTTTCCTTCTTTCTCCCTTTTAGTTTGAACAAACTTCCACCATGTGAGAGCTGATCCTCTCAACCTTGACTTGGCCACACTCAATTTTTGGGACTTTTTGATACCATCACATTTGAAATGGTTCTCTATACTATCAATCCAATCCACAACTGAATGTTGATCCATTTGTCCACTAAAAAGTGGTACACCCTTGAAATCTTGGCCACTTAAAGCCTTCAATTCCTTTAAGAAGAGTTCTTGGTCACTGACAGGGTCAGGGGTTGGATCTTCCTCTTCTAAATCCACTCCTTTCTACCTTGCTTCTTCTTCTACTTTCTGATCTATCTTATCTTTCATCTTCTCGGCTTTGTCTTGGACTTCTCCGAAGAGTTTCTCCATTTGAGACAACCTTTCTCTTAACAACTTATTATCTTCTTCTTGATCTTCTACCTTTTTTCCTAACTCAGCATTGGTCACCATGGTTTTGTCTTTCTCTAAAATTCCAGGTGTATTCTCTCCAACTGATTGAGTAGGCTGAAACATTCACCACAAGCCTAATCTTTAATCAAGCTCTTATACCAATATGGTGTGAGAGTTCCAAGGGATTTCTTGCATAATTAACTAAGAAGATTTTCCTTTTCTTCTTCAAGGATAATAATCTCCTCTAGTTCCTTATTAGGATTATATGATTAACTAAGTACTAATCCCACTCTTCTCCAAGAGTCTCACACTTGTGCTTCACCTTTGAAAGACTAACACCCTAGTAGTTACTTTACTTCCTCTCCTACACTTAGAAGGATCTAAGTGTCAAATCCACTCTAACATCCATCAATCATTAAAGGGGTGTCCATCATCATGTAGATATTCCATCTAACCCCATTCAACTCCATTTTTGAGGATGTCTTAACCCTTTACAATCGAGTTCTAACTTTAGTCTCAATGAGGCCTAATTGGGCTTGTTTCCCTTGTAGCCTTTCACGGTGACCTTTTCCTATTTCTTGCAAAATGTTTCCAAAGAAAATGAAAATATAAAACCATATTCAGATACCCTTTATCCTTTTACAAGATATTTTGAAATGTTTAGTCTCCTAGACCCTCCGTACATAGGGTTCCTACAATCTAGGTCCAATAGGGCTAATAGGCCTAATTTCTAGGACTGTCTACAACTTAGTTGAAAACTTACTCAAAACTTGGTCTCACTGATTGGTATGAACTCAACCACCATAGTATGTTAGGATAATAATAAACCCTAACTGGAACTATAGTTATTATGTACAACACTTTCTTCCCCTGTATGAAACATGCCAATTCTTCTACCTAAACCACTAACTGGGCACTGTCAGCTCGCCTAGGGCTTAGTAGTAAAAATATCTCTCCATATTTCGAAGACTCCTAATCCTAAAAATATGTCCACTATTGACTCCCCTAACATATCCATCCATCCTTAGGTGTTTCCCATGGCTAGATTTCATGGGGGTTCCATAAACTGACTGGCTGGTCAGGACAGGACCAGTAGACTCACTAGACACAAAACAATTTAACTAAGACCTTATACTATCTCAAAATATCTAACTTATTGAATGAGACATTTTTTTAACTATCCTAGGAAGACAAAACATCCATTATTTTGAATCTTTCAATCCATAAGAAGGAACTATCACAATGAAATGCACGGGTTTCTCAGAAAACCAGAATTGCGGACTCTATTGCTCCTTCCAAACTTGTTACAATGAATGAATCCCTCTAAGATTCAAGTCCTTGGGTAACATTAGATGACATCTCCATGATTCTAGGCATTGTTGGTAAATTACCCACTATTATTTTTTAGGGGGATCCAAGGTAACCGTGTTGCATGCAACATTTGCAATTATTGCAATTATTGTCATGACAACAATTTAACAACTTTTGGCATCTTTACCATTATGCCTTCTCCCTATGCTTTAGGACATATAACCTCTTAATTTTGAGGATCCAAGATCATTAAAGGCCTCAAGGCATCTCTATGTCCTCATTTATGTGTTTAGGACACATTCATGACTCAAATCCAACATTTAGCAACTAAGCCTAAGAAATTGAAAAAACTACTAACAATGGCTATTATTGTGACCTTAGTCCTAACAACTAACTCACCTAGCCCACATTGACATGAGCTTCTAAGGTCTAGAAAAAACCTAACTATCATGACTTGGCCAATATCAAGTACAATCCAAAAATGATTAAAACATGGAGGTTAGCCCAGGTGTGCTCCTGCACCATAGTCTCAGCTACTTTCAAGATGATTACTAAGGATCTTTCTCATCGCCCATTTTGGGCACTAATTTGGAATCTGCGTATTATCCCAAGGATTAATATTTTTGTCTAGTTACAAGTACATAATATTATTTTAACTATTGACAAATTTTGCATAAAACATATGGCTATCCCAAACAAGTGTTTCCCTTTAATACAAGATGAGGAGAATACCTTTTACATATTATTTAGCTGCTAATTTTCCATAGAAGTTTGCACATTATTCTTAAGCTTATCATTTGTGTCATATATTTTCCCTAATATTTTTATAGAATTATATATTTAATGGAGATCTTCAACTTAAAATAAATTATTATCTCTTCTTTGGTCACTTATGATGCTACATTTTAGTTGGAGTTTATGGAAAGAGAGGAACAATTAACATTTTTAGAGACATGAATTGCTCTACGAATAAGATAAAGCATAATATCCAATTAGCTATATTGGAGAACTTCTTGATGACATGTGATAAATTAAATATTTTTGGCCCTCCTCTCTTTATTATCTAGGAGGATAGAGATATTTTTTATTGATGGAAAATTAAAAGTGACTTTTCTATTTCATTAACTAAGAAATAATCTTCAATGGAAGGTGATGTTTGGTCTGCACCACGTTAGGGTTAGATAAAAAATAACATAAATGGTACAAAAAATGGTAATCCTGAAGCTGATGGTTGAGAGAGAGAGCCTCAGAGCCATGATGGTAGGTATTACCTTTTTTTATAATCTCAATTAGGTAGAGTTTGTTATGTGTTTACAATTAACATTATCTAAGGTACATTTGGTTTCTTTTTAAGTGCTTTTACTAAAATTTAAAATGTCAATAAAGGAATATTATATCAGGATATAAAAATGTATCACATCTAAAAAGTAAACATATGTTTACATTGAAAGTTATTTTATTCATCTAAAGAAAGTGCATAGCCCACACAAGTCATGAGAATAACTATAAAAAAAGATGCATTTATAAAAGTAAAATTTGCATAAAAAGATAAGTATAGATAAGGAAGAGGGGCATGTAATTTCCTAGAATGATGAATCCCACAACTTTTGGCAACATCATCATCTTAACCTTTCGCTTCATTTCTAGTTGTCTTAACATGATACCATCACATACAGGGAGAGTAAAAAGGGTTTTGTCAACATGTTATAAATGCATGCACAATTACTCACATAATTTCATCAGATCATATTGAAGAAACTAAAAAGGAACATATCTAAAGTTTATTTGTTTACCTAATGAGTTTGTTTCATGTGTAGAAACATGTACATAAGGATGATATGGGCTCCCAAAAGGGTTGAGTCCAACATACTATTAAATGAAAGCTACACAACTATAACATTCACTTCAACTATAAGTGGCAAACTATGTATAGCAAACAAAATTAGCCAATGAAGACAAAACAAAGATAATGCTAGAGGAAGCAAAGCAGTAATATGTAAAAATAAAGCATAGTAGTAGTATTAAAATGAATAATGAATGGATGTTTCAAATATAATAAGGATGACTCAAATTATCATTTCCAATTAGAAGAGTAATCAATAATAGTATTTAGACACAATCGAAATTAGATGTGAAGATAAAACACATAACTATTGCACGACAAAGTGGGTACTATTTGATAGGAGTATATTTGATCACTTGAGAACAATAATAGTATTGAGATAGAATTTTTTTTACTCATGGCCATATGATAGTACACATCAGTGAGATTTAACCAAATTAGTAGCACTCACCAAATGGGGAGCAACAATGACATATGTGAAAATCAAAGTTACACTAGTAAAATGGTAGATTCATATAATGAAACAACCATTAAACAAAATTCATGTTTTTATCATGCATTAAATGAGTGGTAAACCCAAAAACCAAAGGCAATTATAACATCCAAAGATAAATTCTAAAAAAAACAACCATATAAAAATTTAATATATAAAAATAGTGGTTACTATTTTAAGGCAGTTATTGTTATATTGTAATAGGAACACGAGGCACATCTATATCAATTCCTAGTTGGAGGATTTTATCAGAACAGGTCAAGTGCATCGTAAGGACACAACCAAGTATCAGAGAAATGTATTTTCAGATGTTGAAAGTGTATAAGGAAATATCCTAGATCAAATTGATGCAAAATACAATATTAACATGACAAATAGAGCTTTAGAATATTATTATTATGTAGAAAATACAATCCAAGCTATAGTAAAAGAAGCATCAATATTATAAAGCATTGGAGCATAAAGATAGTGAACACAAAATATCACCAACATCTATCTGTTAGAACAATGACTTAATTTATAGTGAGGGAAGTTACATGATGAAATGACAACCACTCAATGGTGTGAAAATGTGATAAGACCATGTGATGTTAAAAATTTATTAGCTATTACAAATCAATAATGATAATAACACTCCACAAGATAATTAAGAGGGGGCGTGAATCAGTTGTGATATATTTTTTTAAAATTTATACTTTATAAACCAAATCTGCAAATGTAAATGATAACATGGTAATATACAACACCAAAACACAATATTTGTTGTCGAGGAAATCCTATTAAAGGTAAAACCCTAGTGGGAATTAAAACCCACAAATAATGTACTAAGAGTGTAGTATCCCTGTTAAAATATATTAGCCATGTTAGGAGCTTGTTACAAAATTACAGTACATAGTCCCTATTAGGAGACATACCATGTTAGGAGTCAAAGGAAATAGTAGGCTCACTGGCAAGGCACACCGCCCAAATAAGGTTAAAGCCACCCTCAAGGATTTACAATCCGCACAAGTGTATAAAGGAAATACAAAATCAGGGAACTGTCTGCCAGCAACTTCCTTTGCTTGATTAGTTCCAATGGAATATTAACTCTTCTTGCATATAGTAGTCAACAAGCTTCACAACTTTCACACATTCCTTCTCTTCTTTTCTCTATCACACTTGTCCATAATAATATATCTTCCATATATACCGTTACACAATAGCTTATTACGTCAGCCAATTAAGGCTTTCCTTAATACAAGTAATTACATAGCCCCTTGCTAAGATACACATGGTATCAAACAAGTATACAACATTTAAAATTAATTTCATATACTTCTAGATCTACAGTTCATGCTCACAATTAATTCCACAAACTACATGTCTGACGTCGGCCAAGAAATAGGTTTTCTCAAGAGTACATGCCATAATTGATGTCACCAGTCTTCAATCAAAAATTTAACACAACCCATTACTCTAACATATGTCATTTGTCCATCAGTAAGCTTGCAAGTTCTGAAATATCTCCATCAAAAAGATATACCCGAAACACACAAACCTATTCTGTCCAGAATCACAGTTGCAGTCTAGAAAACCAGTCTTCACCAAATGAACTTTAGCATCCATAGAATGTAAGATAAAGTCAAGAAACCTTAGGATTAAGGTCACGACACATCCTTCTACATAAATCCAACTTTGATCCTTTTGAATCATCCATATAGTGTTTGAAAATTCATTCCAGTTAAGTAGTCAGCCTGTCTTCTCCATAGAAGTATATGTTGACATCAATGATAAAACATGAATATCAACAACATGATCAATAACCAAAACTGATATCATCCAACAATCTCCCCCTTTTGCATTGATGGAAACATATGGGAAAATCCATATGCATCAACCCAAAATTACTCTCTCTCAATACAATCTTCTCAATATCCTCAACATAAATTTCCCAAAATAGTAGGGATTTTATCATATATTCCTCCCCCCTTTGGCAGAAATGGAAAAGGGCCCCATAGTTCACTTGTAGTCTACTGTAAGATGTAGATTTTTTAAATATTCATCCAATCAACTAGGTGTAAGGTCACCTAAATGTGCTCCAGTATTTTCTGCAATCATTCCCCCTAAGGAGTAGATCCACACATCAAGTCTAGAGAATGATATGGCTCTCAGATCCACTAGACTTATGCACATTTGTATCATTTAGTTTTCACTGGGAGGGGCCATCACCCCAAGCAAGCCTTTGAGATATTCAAAAGCATCTTTTGGCAAAGGTTTGTTAAATATATCTGCTATATGTTCCTTTTTGATAATATACTCTAGTTTGATCTCTCTATCTGCTACCTTCTCCCTTAAGAAATGATACTTGATGGAAATATGTTTAGTATTTGAATGCATTACATGATTCTTTGACATATTCACTATGCCAGTGTTATCACAATGGATAACCACTAGTTCTTTGAAAATTATTACAATGTCCTTCAACATTTTTATCATCCAAAGAACTTGTGTATAGTTTATTACAACAGCAACATACTCTGACTCAACAGTAGATTGAGAAATACAATTTTTTCTTCTTGCTTAACCAAGAACCAACCTTTTTCCAAGGAAAAATGGTCCACCACTTGTTCTCTTCCTGTCATCTATATTACCTACCCAACCAACATCAGTAAAATCCTGCAATGTAAAATCATTAGATTTTTCATACCATAATCCATACTCTACTGTTCCTTTTAGATATCTGAAAATTCTTTTCACAACAGCAAAGTGTGTCTCTTTAGGACCTTCCTGACATCTAGCCACAATTCCAACTTCATTGGTAATATTTCGTCTAGTGTGTATCAAATATTGTAGACCTCCAATCATTAACATGTACTTAATCTTCCCAACACTTTGAGTCTCATCAATTTTAGTTAGTTTGTTCCCTGTTACCATGGGTGTACCAATAGGTTTACAATCTTCCATTCCAAAATTCTTCAAAATTTCCTTAAGGTACTTAGTCAGAGATATAAATATGTCATTTTTACTCTGATTAATTTGCAAACCAAGAAAAAATTTCATCTCACCAATCATTGACATCTCAAACTCATTCTCCATTTCTTTAGTAAACTTCTTACTCATTTTATCATTGCCTCCAAAAATGATATCATTGAAAAAAAATTCTATAATTAAGATTCCATCTTCATCAGTTCTTAAATACAAATTACTATCTACATTACCTTTTCTGAAACCAAGATGAAGTAGATGTTTATCTAGTCTTGCATACCTTGCCCTCAGTGCTTGTTTCACTCCATACAGTGCCTTCTTCAGTCTACAATCCATGTTTTCATCACCTATCAAAGGAAAACCATCAGGTTGCTCAATATACACTTCTCCTTCTAGATCACCATTCAAGAATGTTTATTTCACATCCATCTGATACACGTTGAAGTTTCTATGTGCAACATAAGAAAGGAATAGTCTCACAGCTTCCAATCTAGCAATAGGTGCAAATTTTTCTTCACAGTCTATGCCTTCTTGTTTTCAGTAGCCTTTACATACCATTCTAGCCTTGTTTCTTACCACTCTTCCTTCCTCATCCATTTTTTTTTTCTAAAAACCAACTTAGTGCCAATCATATTCTTGTTCTTAGGTCTTGGAACCAACTCCCAAGTATTGTTCTTCTTTATCTATTCTAGCTCTTCTTCCATGAGTTTAGTCCAAGATTCATCTTTGCATGCTTCATCAGTAGTCTTGGGTTCAGCTTGAGAAATCAAACAGATCTCATCTCTAACATTAGATCTAGTCATCATGCCTTTTCTTGCATCACCAATAATTTGATCTTTAGGGTGGTTTTCCTTTACATACGTTGGAGTTTTTAATGTCTCAGTGGCCTCTTCATGTTCTTCTTCTTCAATCTCATTCTTGATCATCAAGGGTCCTTTACGTTTAGCAACAACTTCTCTTGATTCTATAATCTAAAAATAATCATACATTCTTTCCTGAATTTGAAATTTCTCATCTATCCTCACATTGGTGCTTTCAATTAGTTTCCTTAGTCTCAGATTGAAACATTTATATGCTTTACTCTTAGTGGAATAACCAAGAAAGATTCCTTCATCACTTCTAGCATCAAACTTTCCTATCTCATCATCTGTTTTGATATAACATTTACTACCAAATATTCTGAAATATTTCACATTCGGTGTATGATTAAACCATAATTAATAAGGATTTTTATTTGTACCTTCTCTGATCTGAATTCTATTTAATGTGTACACAGCAGTGCCAACTACTTTACTCCAATGAACATGTGATACATTTCCTTCTAGCAACATAGTCCTAGTAGCACCTAATATAGTTTTATTTCTCTTCTCTACTATCCCATTCTATTGTGGAGTTCTAGGAGTTGAAGTCTGTCTATGTATTCCATTTTCTTCACAATATCTATTAAACAATTCTAATGTAAACTCTCCTCCTCTGTCTAATCTCAAACATTTCATCTTTACCTAGATTCATTCTCAACTTTTGCCTTGAATATTTTGAATTTGTCAAATACCTTAGATTTCTCTCTCAAATATGTAACCCACATCATTCTAAAAAAGTCATCAACAAAAAGTATAAAATACCTTTCACAATAGTATGATCTTTTTCTTGTAGGACCACACAGATTTGTATGCACCAGTTCCAACTTTCCTTTTGCTAAATAGGATTTTCTCTTGAAGGTGCTTCTAGTCTGTTTCCCCTTAACACATTCTCTACACATAGTTTTAGATGGGTTAACAATTTTAGGTAGATCTCTTACTCCTTTTTTCATACATGCCTTCATAATGTTGTCAAAATTAACATGACAAAATCTTATGTGCCATAACCAGCTGCCATAAACCTTTGCAATAAAAAAAGAAGCTTCAGATGTGTTTAGTTCAAATACATTACCTCTAGATTTAGTACCAGATGCTATAAAGTCTCCTATTTTTCTCTTGATAGTACACTTTCCATTTATGAAGTTCAGTTGATAACCCTTCTCCACTAGCTGCACAACACTCAAATTGTGCTTAAGTCCATCAACAAGTAATACATTGTCAGTGTTAGACTTTCCATCCAAAGAAATAGATCCAACTCTAATAATAAGTTTAGGATTATTGTCACCAAATCTCACAACACCACCATCATGTTTCTTCAAACTCACAAACTTATTTTTATCTCTAGTCATATGATGTGAACAACCACTATCTATGACCCATTAATATTTCTTTTCAACTTGAGATACTAATGATTTTTCCTCATGCATAGGTTAATCATCCTTAATAGTAATGAATCCAATTTCATCAGAGTTATCATCCTCATCATCATATAATCCTTCACTAGCATAATAACATTCCTTATCCTTTGAGAACATAGACTTGAAAAACTTAGGTTTGTGCTTTGGAATTCTTGTAGGGCATCTAGATGCAAAATGACCGATCTTGTTACATGAAAAATATTTCAAAGGTAATTAGCCCTCAAACTTACCCTTACCGCTCTTTTCTCTTCTGGAAATCAGTGCAAAAATTTCATCTAGATTTTTTTCTTCTTCCTGTATATATTCCCATTCATCAGCATAGGCTCCAAGTTCTTCTTTTAGATCACTATTTCTTGCACTTGCATTTCTAGATAAGGTCTTCTTTTTCTTGTGCATGGTGGCCTTGAATGATGACTCTACTTTAGGTAAAGTGTCTCCCAATTGTGCGGCCTCAAATGTAGTTATTTTTCCAATCAACATCTCTCTAGTGAAGTTCGGTGTCAAAGGTATGATCTCCTCTATAGCTTGTAATTTGGTTCTATATGCAAGTGTCAAAGGTCTAAGAATCTTTGCAATTACTTCTTCCTTGTTGTAAGTACCTCCAGAGTACCTTATACCAGTAACTACCTCAGTAATTCTTTGTGCATATTCTCTGACATTCTCATCTTCTCTCATCTTTAGTGATTCCACCTTTGTATTCCATTTATGTAACTTTTCTTTCTTTGTAAACTTGTATCCAACATACAATGCCTCTAGTCTTGTCCAGATCTCATGTGCAGAGTCCAATTCCATCACTTTAGTGAATTCTCCTTCTGATAGTGCATCGATTAGAGATTCCCTTGCAACAATATTGTATGAAAATAACTTCTTTTCATCTTCAATAGCCATGTCCAACTCATCTTTAGTTTCTACTACGACATTCTTCTTTGTGATCATCCAGTAGTCAATTCCTAGACATAGCAAATGTGTTCTCATCTTGTTTTGCCAACTGTCAAAGTTTTCAAGATCAAACTTCAGACTATCCTTCCTGTAGTAAGTCATCTTTAGGATCACCTCAAGCTGTTAAAATTTCTCTCTAAGGACCAGTAGCTCCAATACCAATTGTTAGGAATAATATTCCACAAGACAACTAAGAGAGGGAGTGAATCATTTGTGATATAGATTTTTAAACTTTATACTTTATAAATGAAATCTACAAATTTAAATGATAACACAGTAATAGATAGCACCAAAACACAATATTTGTTGTTAAGGAAACCCTATTAAATTTAAAACCCCAGTGGGAATTTACACCCACAAATAATCTACTGATAGTATAGTATCCTTGTTAAAAGATATTAGCCCTGTTAGGAGCTTTTTACAACATTACACTACACAGTCCCTATTAGGAGACAAACCCTATTAGGAGTCAAAGGAAATCATAGGCTCACTACCAAGGCACACTGTCCAAAGAAGGTTAAAGCCACCCTCAAGGATTTACAATCCGCACAAGTGTATAAAGCAAATACACAATTAGAGAACTGTCTGCCAGCAATTGTCTTTGCTTGATTAGTTCCAATGAAGTATCAACTCTGCTTGCATCTAGCAGTCAACAAGCTTCACAACTTTCACACATTCCTTCTCTTCTTTTCTCTATCACACTTCTCCACAATAATATATCTTCCATATATACCCTTACACAATAGCTTATTAGGTCGGCCAATTCAGCTTTCCTAATACATAATTAATAAGGTCAGCCAATTAAGGCTTTTCATCACACAAATAATTACATAGCCCCTTTCTAAGATACAAACGGTATCTAAGACAAGTATACAAAATTTAAAATTCATTACATTTACTTCTAGATCCACAATTCATGCTCACAATTAATTCCACACACTACACGCCTGAAGTCGGATAGGAAATATGTCTTCTCCAGAGTACACGCCACAACTGATGTTATCAGTCTTCAATCAACAATCAACCACAACCCATTACTCTAACATATGTTGGATGTCTATCAATAAGCTCACAAGTTCTGAAATATATCGATCAGAAAGATATACCAGAAACACAGAGACTTGCTCTATCAAGAATCAAAGTTGCAGTCCAGAAAACCAGTCATCACCAAATGAACTATAACATCCACAAAATGTAACATAAAGTCAAGAAACCTTAAGAGTAAGGTCATGACACATCCTTCTTCATAAATCCAACTTTGATCCTTTTGAATCATCCCTACAGTGTCCATACACTCATTCCAGTTAAGTAGTCAGTCAGTCTTCTCCATAGAAGTATATGTTGACATCAGTGACAAAACATGAATATCAACAGCATAATTAGTAACCAAAACTGATATCATCTAACATTTACTAGCTATTACAAACCAATCATGATAATAGGTATTTTTGGTTGTTGCAATAATGTAGATTTTAAATATAAATAGACAAAGATATTATTTTTTGTTACTTAAGAGCTAGCAATGGTGGAGTGTCTGGTTTTTATATTGAATTCAAAACTACAACAAATTTCTTTTATATTTTAGATATCCATATGTTATCCATGGTTTTATCAGATCGGAACTACCATCATAAAATGAGTAGAACAAGATTATGATTCCAATTTCAATAGAGGTAATTGATATCATATGCATGGTTAAAGAAAATATAGTGCCAAATGGTGGTTGGTATAAATCATTTCATAATTGTAGTTCCAAAAGACAGAAGGAAAACTATAGGTACAATATGAGTGTTCAAAATAAAGGAGTTGCAAAGCATATGTCTCTATAATGAAAAAATGATTTTTATCAAGCATTTATTGGAGAAATAATATCCATAGTTGTAAGAAAACATAAAACTCTCAAGAGAAATTTCCAAACTAATAATATTTATATTGACAAAAGTTTGCATTGATGTAGCGAGCATGTGGATCTAATTTTTTCTAGATGTAGAGAAGCGATTGTGTTTGTAATTCACTTCATTGGAACATTATATGAAAAGAAAGTTATTATCAATAGGTTCACTATTATAAGTATAATTTCATATTTGTCTTTGGATAGTGGATAGTGAATGTGGGTTTAACCTTCAAATTTGGGCATTGTGCTTGGGCAGTAAGCTCTTCATTTCAATAAAATCCTAACAGTGTTGAGAGGAATCCTAACAGGGACTTTCCTTAAACAACAAATTTTTACTAAATATAATTTTCAGCTCCTAACAGGGCTAGGTCTCCTAACAAGAATATTATATACTCTTAGTGCATATTTTGTGGGTACCATCCCCATTGGGGTTCTGCCTTGGCCATTGTTTCCCCAATAATAAATCACGGTGTTATGAGTTATTTAGTTTATGCATATATTGTTTTCATTTTAGTTATTGCATGGTTGAGTTTAAATTGGTTAAGTTTAATCAAGAGTGTTGCAAATCTAATTCACTCCCCCTCTTAGTATTGCTTGATCCTAACAATTGGTATCACAGATTGTGGCCCTTGGAGAGAAAGCCTAACAAATTGAGGGAGATCTTGATGGATTCAAGTAGTTTAGAAGAAAATTTTGAGGAAGAACTTAAAGACCTGGATAAGGCTAATGGTGATAATGTGGAATTAAAATTCAAACTAATAAGAGCTTAAGATTACATCAAGAGGATTAAGGAGTAGCTTGAACTCTAAAGGATAAAAAGGAAAGAACTGTTGTGGAAAAGATACTAGAGGAACCTAATAAATTATTCATCAGGTCTGATTGAACAACTTAAATAGAAAAATGATGCATTGAAAAAGGAATGTGAAAGTGGTACTTTGTAGATGTTCAAGGAAATTTAGCAAGAGAAATATGAAAAGTGCTGACTTGAAGAGTGAAATTGTACAAATGGGAAGAATTAAGCTAGAAACCAATGATGTTTAAAATAGCTTTCAAGAATTGGAGAAGTAAAATATTATAATTAAAGAAGATCTTATGGAGGAAATAACCATATTGAAAAAATTCATGTGAATAGTGAAAAAATTGATGAACATATAGAGAGACAAAAACCTAAAGGTGACAAGATAGGAGTTGGATTCAATGATGTTGTATGTTCCAAATCTCAACAGGATAAATTAGAAGAAAAAGAAGAGAAATTACAAAATAATGATGAATAACCTAAAGATTAGATCAAATCCTTCAAAGGAAGATGTTTTGAATGCAAAAAAATTGGTCACATGAGGAAGGATTGAAAAGGTAAAAATCTTCCTATATCTTTTTTTGGTTATTTCTTTAATTGTTCAGCATATGGAAAGAGAATAAATGAATGTAGGAAACAAAATGAAAGATGCAAGAAAAAGGACCGTTTTAGATGACCTACTATGAACAATAACATTACATGTTACAAATGGAATATTTTTTGCATATTGCAAGGAACTATAAGTTGCAAGTTAAACAAGATAGGTAACAGCCTAAGACATCACCTATTACTTATTTTAAGTGCAAAAATGAATGACATATAGAAAATTTTTGCATATAGAATGCATCCATGAACAATACAAGTCTACATATAGTTTTAATGAAAAATATTGGTGATTTTGGGAAGAGCTTGAAAAAATACATGGATTCAACCACATTTTTGTGAAGGAAGGAAGAACTGACAGTAATAAAGTATGGAAACAAAAGAATCAGAGTGAGTCTAAGGGTCATGAAGAGTCAGTTGATGCTACTAGATCTTTTTCTGATGTTAGCACTACCACATCAGCATAAATGACCAAGCATGTCCTTAGGGGAAGCTTTGGAGAATTCAACTAGTCTATTATCTAGCCCCTAATTTATAGAATGAGATGATGTGAGGTTAGCTACAAGTACAAGGATATGCGAAGGAGCTATATTCCATGGTTGTGAGGTCTAAAAGTTAACATAGTTTGATCACCTGAAAAGGTTGAATGGGAATGAAACAAATTATTTCAATGCATCGGTAAATGCATTAGAAGTGCACCCTAAGCTATCGATGGGCATACTTGGTCATTTTAAGTAATACATAAAAGTGGGCATACTAAAAGATCCTTTCTTATGTAGCACATAAAAAATTTAAGATATGGTTTACAGGTTGAGAAAAGCATTGTATATATTAAAATAAGCACCTAGAGCATGGTATGCTTAGCTACAGAGGTATAAATGTTATATCTTGGTTTCAGTAAAGGTAGCACAAATAATAACTTGTATTTCAGAACTAGTGAAGATGAAATCTTGATTATTGAAGTATTTGTGGATGAAATTTTTTTTTGAGGCAGCGATGAGATGAGAAACAAACTTTCTCAAGAAATGAAACCTAAATTTGAAATTTCTATGATTGGTGAAATAAAGTTCTTCCTTTGTTTGCAAATTACTCAAAGTAAACATGGTATTTTTATTTCTCAAACTAAGTATCTTAAGGAGTTGCTACATAAGTATGGGATGGAATATTGTAAACTTGTTGGAACACCCATGGTTACTCAATACAAGCTTAATCTCAAATTGTTTTTATACACAAAATATAGGTCCATGATTGGAGGTTTGCAGTATTTATCTAACACTAGACCAGACATAGCTACTCCATTTGGAATTATTGTGATGTTCCAAGCCAATCCTAGAGAGACTCACTCTTCTACAATTAAAATTATATTCATATATTTGAAAGGGACACTATAATATGGTTTATGGTATGAAAAGTATAATGATTTTACGTTGCATGGTTATACTAATGTTGATTGGGTAGGAAGTGTTGATCCAAAAAAATCACCAGTGGTGGGTTATTTTTTCCTTGGAAAAAGGTTTTTCTCATGGTTAGGAAAGATGCAGGAATGTATAGCTCAATTTAGTACTGAGTCATAGTATGGAGTTGCTGCTATAAATTGTACACAAATTATTTGTAGGATGAAGCAAATGCTGAAGGATACGGGGATAAGTTTTGAAAATCCAGTTGTTATTTATTGTGATAATAAAAGTATAGTAAACATGTCAAGAAATATTTTTATGCATTCAAATACAAAAAAAATTTCAATAAAATATCAGGGTAAAAGCACAAAGCTGTGTCACGTTTCAGGACAACTTATCAGCACAACTGAATTTGAGTATTTATAACTAAAATTATTTTTTGTCAAACATATGGTCTAGCTAGATTCATTCTAGCTAAGTTAGATAAGTTCTTCACCTTTTCCAATTGGAAATATCTATTAAATGCATGTTTTATAACAATTACTAAAGAAATAAAATTATTTCAGAAAAATGATGTTTCAATAACTCTTACTATTTTTAATGATATTTTTTTACAAATATAAAAATACCCTTTTTTAGAGCAAAGAGTCAAGATTATCATCATATAATTTCTATAGTATTTTAAGTAGATCTAATATATTATAATTTTAAAATACTGCAAGTAGGTATTTTAACATTCGAGAACAAGATGCTTCAAAAATAGAAAAAAATAGTAAAGCTTATCAAAAAAATTGAAAATTTGTATATAACACTAGAGGAGAGAGTTATCTTTTAGA